>PVJA010006020.1:63741-75784 GCA_004027025.1 Myocastor coypus
TCACTTTTGTAGCCTAGGCTGGTCTCGAACTCGCACCGATCCTCCTGCCTCAGCCTCCCAAGTGCTGGGATTACAGGCGTGAGCCACCACTCCAGGCTAGAATTTCATAGTCTTGATTGTAGTCATTTCACCAAAACTTAACAACATATATTTCATACAGCTGTTGAGAGAAAAATCAAATTAACATGTGTAGAGAGATGTTCAGAGTCCAACATATGGCAAATGCCCAGTACAATTTATTATCACCTCTATAATCTTGGGGTATATTAGTCAGTGGACAAGCTAACATGTAAATTATATCCTGGGAAAAAAGATTTTTAAGAGTAGTTGACAATGAAGTTATTAAGGTATTGTCGTGTCTACCTTATTTTATTTTCATAACACTATGAATGTCACAAATGTATTCTCCACATAGCAATCAAAAACTCATTTAAAAACCTTATCAGGATTTTCCTCAGTTTTTATAGCTCCTTATTTAACTAGAAAAAACTCCACATCCCACGCAGTCCTCCTACTTTTTGTGTGCCTATCTGGCAAACTCCTCAAAGTCACCATGGTCTTCCCTTTAGGAGAGGCCAACCTCATTTCTAACACTGCCATGTGATATTCCTGCCTCTTGTTAGCTTGGGTTCTCACATGGCCAACTGCTTCTTATTGAGCCTCTCTTGAAATTCACTTCCATAACACGACCCTCCCTGACATACACTGCCCCACACAGGCATTCAATTATACATTCCTCCTTTATTGTTTGTATCATTACCAGAAGTTATCATTTTACTGGGCATGGTGGCTCATGCCTGTAATCCAAGCACTGGGAAGACTGAGACAGGAGGATCACTCTGAGTCTGAGCTGCATAGTGAGATCGCGTACCAAGCAAATGTATAAATAAATAATGCTTTAAAAAATTAAAAAGAGGGGCCCGGCAGGATGGCTCAGTGGTCTAAAGCGCCTGCTTAGGAAAGCTTAGGCGGCTGCAGGGACCGTGGTTCGATCCCCGGCACCACATGCTGTGCCAACCCTGTCCTCAGGGCAGGCTGAGCCAGCTATAAAAATAAACAAACAAACAAACAAAAGTTTTGAAACAAGAAAAGTAATAATAATAATAAAAATTAAAAAGAACTTATTTTAATACATTTGTTTATTGCTTATTATTATCTTTCCCGCTGGAATGCAAGTTACATAATGATAGATACCGTGTCTGTCTGATTCAGTACTTTAGCCCACTGTGTATCCTATTGTGTTTCATAGTTCTTTGCTAAAATGAACTAATGAGGATAGAGACAGAAGCCACACTAACACGACTTGTGTGCCATGCTGTACAAATGGAGCTGCACCTCAATAGCAATTGAAGCCATCAAGAAGTAGTTATACAGAAGACTGCATATGCATTTATGAAAATTTAACAGAGAAAAAAGTATTTTAGTCATTGAAGAACTAAAAAAGAAATTGGAAGAAAGGGAAGGCATATTCCAGAGAGAGGTCTTGAAGTAACTAGGTGCTCAGGGATACCAAAGAGTATGATGTGCATTCAAAACTTCATGAGACAAAAGCTTTCTTTAGACTAATAGTGGTGGAAGTGTAGAAACAGTGAACAAGGATTCCAAGTGGCCTATTTTTTCATGGCAACATGATTTGAAATTGTCTTTTTGCAAGTGGTGTGCCTTGAAAATTTATATAACTGAGATAAATGTGGTAAAAACCATGAGGAAAATCATCTTTTCTGTATAACAATCCTTTCAGGTTTTAAGAACTTCATGCCTCCTAAGGCCCTCACTGAGCACAGGGGCAGCAGGCTGTTCTTGAAGACAAGCTGTCCCAAGTCCTTCATTTTCCATGAATTCTATTCCAAAGAGGCTGTGGTGCTGCCAAAATCCCAGATAGTTAATTTGCTGTTACAACTCAAATGGATATGTTCAGAGACTATCCTTAGGACAACTTCTTCTCATTTAATGTTAAGTCAGATATTATTTTTTTAAATGGCTTCATTTCCCCTGAAAGATTTTTTTTTAAATTTTATTACTTTTAATAAGAAATAACAATGAAACAATTTCTAAACCTGTTAGTAGGACAGCCACAATGATTAATACAATGCATATTATTGTCTTCGTAGGAGTTGTTCAGAGTATAAGATATGCAGGCACGATAACTTTTCTAAACACTATTGGTACAAATATTTCTTCTCACTGAACTAAGAGAAAGTAGCTGTATATGTAGTTCAACATTCCATAATAGTGGCAGGTTATCAGCAGAACTGGCAATGTCGGAAGCTGTTGATTTGTGGCAAGTATAACACTGATACCGAAATCAGAGAAAGATGCAACTAAAAAAGAGAACTACAGGTCAGTCTCTCTCATGAACATAGATCCTCAATAAAAGCCTAACGAATAGATTCTCCCTGAAAGATTTTAATGAAAAGCATAGAAATCATTTCAAAATTCTTTCTCTAGTTGACTTGGAACTCACCAAATAAGTGTTTTCTCCTTCATAATTCTAAGGGACATCTTATTCATAATGAAAATAAAGATACTAACATTCATTCAGTCACCACTTTTCAGCCTTTTGGCTCAGATCAAGTGTAGCATTCATTCAGTCATACCACCAAGATATTCTTTTCCCTCTTAAACGTCTTTGTTCTAAGGGTCAGCGAGATAGCTCAGTGGACTACACAAATATCAACCATTGGAAATTGTTAGGGACCACACATACTCTGTAAACAGAGGTTGTAAGATGAACATCCGTGTTTGTTTTTGCAATTTTAAGATTCTATTTGGACATCTGTGGAACATAAATTTAACAAAACCCCAAAAGAAACATTATTCCATTTCATTTGGAAAAAAAAGATAAATTTAATTCTATTTGAGAGCAAAGGACATTTTAATGCTTATTACATACAAATGAATCTCTTAATGGTCAATGTCCCTTTGTCCTCTAATCTGTATCCAACATAAGTTTATTATATATATATATATAAATATATATATATATATATATATATATATATATATGTAATTACTTAGTTAAAATTCTCACACACAAATGCTAAATGTGTTATGTGGCGTGGTGGCAGGTACTCGCAACATCCCAGCACCCGGGAGGCTGAAAACAGGAGGATCACTACGAGTCTGGTCTGTGGAGTGGAGCCCTGTGGACCCTGTACTAAATAAATAAAAAAATTTCTAAATATGTTAATGAAATGCCCCCAAATCTTAACCTTATATCAAATGGGAATAACAAATTATTTGAAATCATTCATTTCTACTAACATTTGAAAGATTAGGAAAAACTGAATTCTTGATTCCTGCTGGTTCAGGAATTTGTTATTTGATCTTTCATGTCAATGATTTCCCAGGCATCTTTGGTTACCAATTCAATTTTAACATAGGATTTCTAAGCATTTTTGCTGTTTTGATAGAGTGACTGTGATGGTGATGATGAACAGACAAAAGTCGGGCTTCCTTTGAGAAGATTTAAGATTGTTATTCAAAAATTCGTTTCCAAGAAAAAAAAATAGGTGAAGTATTTGTGGAACACATAGCAGCTAAAAATTCAAAATAGGACAAAGTTGTGAAAAGGCTAGGTTCCATTTCTCGGCCCTAAGCAGCATTCCAGTGTTCTTGTCTCCCTCCTGTCCCCAAGTAACCTTTGCTTGATAACTGACCGGCTAGCTCTCACTTTCAAAGAGCCAGCTCTATCAGCCAAGGCAAAAGATATTTCCATGCAATTTTCTACACTGACCACCTGTCTTTTTCCATATTTAGACTAAATTTATGCTGCTGAATAAGGTCGTGCCGTACCCCTGTCATCCACACTCTGCACTGCAAACAGATACCTTGTTTATAACCAGCTGAGTCATTAATACTCAGCACAATAAGCCTGGGTATTTTAGCTACAATAATTTTGGTAAACAGGAACAGAATTTTCCCTCCTTATTTGATGCTCATCAGTGGCACCTCAGGTTGTTGCCATTTGACTTGCACGGATGCCCTGCCTCAGCCTTCGGCAGAAGCCGTTTCTGAGTTCTCTTCTTCACAGAGACTGGTGCTCCAGCTCACTGACTGAGGGACCCTCCAGTGGGGCGTTGCCAGCACCTCATCTGAGCACCCCATGCTGTAGGACTCAGCTGCTTTCCGTGCCTGCCTTGTAGTGGGTTTGCTCCCTCGCGTGTTCTGAGCAAGCTACAGTGTCCAGAAAGAGGAAACAGGCCCGAGTCGGCAGGCAGGGGCCTCCATGGCCCGTCGTCGCTCCTGTCTCTCTAATCTGCCCTTCAAGGTGACATCAACAATGCAGACAAAGAGATTTTCCATCAGGCTGAGCCTTAGCTCTGTTTCTGTTTTTCTCCATGCGATGGATATTTTCCGGAAAACATTCTCTTTTCTTATGCTATTTTTCCTTGTTACCTGTTCTAGACCTAAGGTCCTTACCAGTGGTGACCCAGTATATATTTGCATATTTGAGTATATATGTCCCTAAGCAAGCACACAAATACATAAATTCCTAAGTTGTGATATTCTGTGTTGGTGCCCACTATCTAAGATGTTAACTCCTCACCTCTACTGTGTACATGTAAATCGCTATATATTCAAAGGCACATACAAATATGAATACCTTTATTTAGATACATTTATATTCTCAAATGCATAAGAATTCATATGTATGCTTAAATATATAGACATTCATGTCTGATCTTGTTAATAAGTGGGTTTAGTCACCTCCTTTGAAAGCTACCTTTTGCTACTATGTTCAGTCCATGGTCAAAATTATAATCACCCCCTCATTTAATTCAGTGTCATTCTCATTTCTGACACATTTTACTCTATACTGACTTCATCCTAGCAATGTGAAACTTCAGTAACAAGTCCTCTTTGAGAACTGTGTTATTTTCTTTACTTTGTATCATTTCAAAACTGGGAACTTGAGGGCTTATGACCAAAAGACAAGGGAGAGAATATAATATCTATTGAGTTTCTTGATTGTGTTAATCCCCAACAAGGGCGAGCTGCCCAGTGCGGAACAGGAGGTATGCCTGAGCAGACCGGCACCACACTCATGACAGTAGAATGGAATTTGAGTCTTTAACCCACTCGGAAGAGTTCAGAAATGAGGAACCCTTAGATGTGTTTACTCTTTATTATTCAGATGTGGTCTAAAATAGTTATGATAAATAATGAAAGCAAAGAATGAAGATCTAAAAGACTCAGAAAGAATGGCTGGATAGTGCAGAAGGCTTTTCTTTAAAAAAAGGGAAACATTTCAGTAAATGTGATATTATTGTTACTGATGCTAAATGCTAGAAATACAAACATGACTAAAATTTTGTTCTAATCTCTGAAAAGTTCATTTTAATTTGTCAAAAACAAGCAAGTAAACAATAACTTGGACATATGGCCAAAATTTTTCAAAACGCTGAAGAAGAGCCATGTAGCCTCTTGAGAATGTTATGGGTACCATGGAGAAATCAGTTCTATGTAACCTTCCTGAGAAATAATGTCTGTAGAGAGAACAGGAGCTAGAGCAGCCCTTGGCACAAGATACTTCTTCTCCATAGACTACAGCATTATATATGCACAGTGGTCACAGTCTTCTAGGAGAACAGGAACAATTATACAGGAATTTGTTGGGTAAGCTTACAAGATCAGATGTAGAAAAGCTCAGGATGAGTCTCTGCTCACTGGGGATCCAGAGGATCTTGTGGCTTCTCAGCGAAAGAAGTTGAAGCATCAAAACACAAAAGGTCAAGGATACAGGGAAAATTCAAGACAGAAGACCTCAAAACTGCACTGAAAGCCAGAAGAAACCTGAGGCTGAGATCCAGTCAATATTAGGGCTGGGCATGGTGTATGCTGTAATCCCAGCACTTGGGAGGCTGAGGCAGGAGGATCAGTGCAAGTTTGAGACCAGCCTGGGCTACAAAAGCTCAAGGCCAGCCTGAACTGCATAACAGGACTCTGTCTCAAAAAGACAAAAAAAAAAAAAAAAAAAAAAATAGTATTAGCCAAAGACAAAGCCTCTCAGTTAGTGCAGCATGGAGTTTTTCAAATTCAGGCTGATTCCCTTTCCCATTCTCTGCATTCACTCTTGAAGCCTCCTGAATTGTGCTAGCACAACCAGCGTGGGTCCTCTATTTCAATGAGTTGGCCCATGTACCTACTTCTAGAAACACTATGTAACACACCTTAAGTGTGCATTGCAAATTCTTCACGTGCTTCTTAATTCAGTCAAATTGATGTATCATGATTAACAATCAAAAAATGCCTCTTACCGGGCTTTTTTTCTGAAGGCAGCTTAGAGCAGCTATTTCTAGTCTCTCTTTCAAGTCCTGTAAACCACCAGTTTCAAATGCTTCTGGAGTACCACTGTCTCTTTATGGTCTCTGTTCTCGCTGGATCTTGGTTCCAGTTCTGTGGCATCTACCCACTACAGGCAGATAGTGATAGTTTAGCTAATAATTTCTTTATGCGAGGGCTGGCCAGATAGCTCAGTGGGCTAAAGCACCTGCTTAGGTAGAGCACAGCTGTGGGGTTCGAGCCCCAACATGCCCTGTGGGCCTCTCCCACAGGACATGCTGACATGGGGACTGAGACTGCATGCTGTGGCGCATGCCTGCAATCCCAGCACGTGGCAGGGTGAAAACAGGAGACTCATTGCAAGTCCAATCTATGCAGTGAAGCCCTCTAGAACCTGTAATAAATACATTAAAAATTTCTTTATGCAAAAACAGAGATTTTCCTAGTTCTGCATATGCTTGCTGTATGTTCCTCCTTTTTTCCATTTCTAAGGTAACGCCTTTTATGAAATTGTTGACATGTTAGTATTCTGGATGATATGTAATTTTGCCAACACCATTAATAAAAGACTACTTTCAGTCATCTTGTTTGTTGAAAATCATAAAGACCTGCTTTTCAAGGCATTTTTAGCTAGGAGCTCTGGTGAACATGTGGCCTGAGTCTTTGGGGGTAGCCGTGGTGGCCGTGGTTCCCTCAAGGTGTACTTGAGGATTTTTTTACGTGAGAATTTGTCTCAACATCCTGCACCCTGAACAGAAAATATTATTGAGATGTGGCTTTGTAAAAATAGCAGAACAGATAAATTGAGTTATTTATTCTTGTAGACATATATAAACACTTTAACCGAGATTAGCTTAGTACTGTATCCACTGTATACAGTTACATTTATTACTCATTGTTTCACTGAAGATAGTGATAAAACATTGGCCAGGGGCTACTAAGAAACCAAACAAAACAAAGTGAGCACTGTTTACTAATTCTCTATGAAGCCTGTTTCACGGACTTCTGAATCTCCAAATGCTTCTCTCAGTACTCAGTGCCGTAGGGATCTCTGTGGAACCCCTTACTTTGCTTTACAAAGAACTGGATCTGGGAGCTAGGTAACAAACTCAGCAGTCTCAGAGCCTGCCTGGCAAGCACAGTGCCCAGAGCTGATCCAGGAACTACATGCTGTGGTTCTCCTGGAACTCCTGGGGCCCAGGGACTTGCTCTGCTGACCACTATAACAGGGCATGGTGGCACCCACCTGAAATCCCAGTCCTGGGGAGGCTGAGACAGGAGGACCAAGAGAAGTCTGAATTGTGTAATGAGACCCTATACCCAATAAATAAATAAATAAATAAATACATACATACATACATACATACATACATACATACATACATACATAATTTAAAGGATTAAGAAAAAAAGTAGATTTGACTGACAAATTATTTGCAAAAATTTCTCTTTAAGTACAGTTGCTGAAAGCATATTAACTGGATTTTCATTTAGTGTATTTGATTTCCTTAGTGGGGAAAATTCAATCATGTGCTATTTAAAGAAGGCTATAATTTTCAGAATTTTCTCCCAATAGTGGCAGGTGCACAGGACAGACTATTGATGAAAATGGCGGAAGAGATATTTATAAATTGCCTTGAAAGTTGGAGGGGAATAATCTGATGTCTTAATTCAGAAATCTCTCTGCATCTTTTAGGACTTTACTAGAGACTAAATGACTTTTGTCTAGAAGGTCCATATCTATGATAATCTACTTGTAACTACTTATCTTATGGAAAATTTAACATTGTTATACAGTTTATCTTTTTGATTTTGTAATTTTATTAAATTAACTTCATTGATATTGCCTGTCATAAAAGTGCATAGAAATTTTCTGACTGCTTGTGATTACAGTTACGATGTTTCAACTTTTAGTGGTGCAAAAGGAGTGCAGGTTCAGTAGAAATTTTACTACAAATTTGACCTTTTCCAGGTTGGGGTCGTATAGTGTGCTCCTCTCTTGTGGGGCTAGACAGTGAGATTGAGGCCAAGTTCACAGTCAGTCACTTAAACACAGAGTAAATCCATCCACCACCATGCACACACCATGCTGTTTGGCTAGGCTGTGATTTCTCAGATACATTTTCAGCTTAGGAGAGTTTCAATTTATGAAGGGGCAATTGGTATATAATCCCATTATATACTGAGGAACATCTACAACAATAAGCATCATAATTTAACCCAGATCAGATGCTTATGTAAACAACATGGGCAAGAACATAATCAAGAGCCCATATACTACTTGGCATTTTATAGTAAATGTATCATCCTGTGTTGAGACAAGAGCTTTGAGAGAAATTAAAATATTATTTTAAATGAAGTTCTCAACTTAGGAGTGATATTTTGTATTATTGTTGAACAGTTTTTCCTTTGGTGGTAACTAATGATTAAGAAGTATTTTAATTAGCTTCTGGTTTCTAAGCTAAAATCCTTATCAGTTTAATGGACCTGTTTGCACTTTGCAGTTGAGCTTTTCTGCATCTCAACAATGTTTATTTACAGTAAAAACATTTTTCTTTGAAAAAGAGAATTACTGCAAGATGAGCCTTCAGTGTGAAGCTCACTATGGATCTTACGCCCGATGATTGCCATGTCTTACTAAGCTAGTGATTTTATTTTATTTTTAAGAATTTTTTTTCTTGTTTCAGAACTTTTGTTTGTTTGTTTATTTATTTTTATGGCTGGCTCAGCCTGCCCTGAGGGCAGGGCTGGCACAGCATATGGTGCCAGGGATCGAACTGAGGTCCCTGCAGCCACCCAAGCTTTCCTAAGCAGGTGCTTTAGAACACTGAGCCATCCTGCCTGGCCCCATAAGCTAGTAATTTTAAAAGGAAAAAGGCATCAAGTAGTCTCATGGGATGTTCAAAGGCCTTGGAAGCCTAGGCACCCCGTGGGACCTGAAGGCCGATTGCTGTGGTGTTGTTTCATTGTGAATTTGCAATCTTATTGTTTTTCTCAAATACTCATTTTCCCTTACTATAAATAATTCTTCCACATGCAAATAATCATATTAAAATGTACATTGGAAATTATAATTTATTACAGTTTCAGGCATGTGTCTTTGAAAAATTTCACATGCCAAAACTTTAAAAGGCTTTTTCTATTTTTTTTCTCTATATGAAAACATTGGATATCTAGAATTTAAAATAACCAGACCTATATATGTAAATATCATATAGTCTCCCTAGTTTAAGAAGTCAAAAGAATAAATTAAATTAAAATAAATGGTTGTGGGAAAGTTGTTGATTGTAATGTATATTCATATTTCACATGAAGTGTCTTTTAAAATTGATAACTTACATTTACTAATAAATTTGTTTTAAGAGTATTGTTTCAACAAGGATTTTAATGATAGTTTTGAGAAATATATTTATGCCAGTTATAGATTTTACTTTTACTGATTTATATTAAAATATCTTTATTTCAGGGACAATTAAAATATTCAAAATTATATGTTACACACTGGGAACTAGCAATAGTGTGCAACCAAAACAAACTGCAAGTGAATTTTAAAACTTATTCTGTTAGAAGAAGTGTATAGCTGCTAACACTTTCCCAAAAGGAAGCACCATTTTTGAAGAAAATACTTCATCTCCTTTATCAAAAAGTTGCCAAGTAGTAAAAAATGTGGTTTTTGGCTCTCTCCCCGCCTCCCTCTTTCAAGGGAAGAAGAAGAAGATTTTCTCATCCAATATCCATCTGATGTGTGGTATGCTGCTGTAAGATGTTTTCATTGAATTTTGAAATGCAGGATTACATGGGCTGCTTTAGGGATGGGGAGAAAAGAAAACTACAGGTATCAAACCAAGATTCTCTGATTTAGTTAACATAGAAATAGACCATATTTGTCTAGGTCAGATTTGTTACTCTTTCTAGAACAGGAAAATATGATCTAAATCTCACATCACACCTTTTAACTTTCCTTTCCTTTCCTTTCACAAGTTAGCCTCTCTCCTTTTCTTCTGACAGTAGTTTCCAAAGAATTGCCTGTCAAAATCACTGTGAATATTTTCTGAATTTTAGTTCATTTTGTTAGTTTCCATTTTTAGCTATACTAACAATTTCGCTCTTTGACTTTGGAATTTTTTGTTGAAAGCTGACCCAAATATAATCTACTAAAGTATATTATTAACTACACGACATTCTATGCCAGGTTTGTAGATTGGGAAATTATAAACTAGCTTGTTTATAAACTAGCCTGTATGTCGTATGACTATCAATCTTGTGTTATTCTGTTTTCAGATACTGTAACAAACACCTAGTATAATCAACTTGTAAAGAGAGAATGGCTTCATTGTGGATCACTGTTTGATTCTTCCCTGTCTATGTTTAGAAAAACTCATTATTTTTGGTTCTTGGTGGAGTGTTGGAAGGTAATAATGGGGAGCAGTAGGTGATAGCAAAACTGTGGAGCACGTGAAGCAAACACACACACACACACACACACACACACATACACACACACACACACAGGGTTCTGGAGTTTCTTTCAAAGAGAAGAGTTCTGGAAATAATAAATAATCTAGGACTTCCTTCTAGGCCCCACATGCCAAAGATCTCAGCACCATCCAAGTGTTCCATGGGCAGGAGACCTCTCGGGACACTTGTCTCAACCACAGTCAATTTCAAAGTGATGTTTTTTTTTTATGTAACTTAGTAAACTTTTAGAAAAAAATTAAAATGAAGTATGTATAATTAAACTTACATGCAATGCATTATATATGTGAGTGTTATAATTTTGAAATGACTGAACATTATAGCTCTACTTATTTTACTGGTTTTAAAAAATGTACTGTTAATCAGAAATATTTTTAATGCACCAACAAAAATGCTGAGCATCTGAAAGCATTTGAATGTCTAAATTCTTGGCACTAAACTAATATTGCTAGACTAACCGACATTCAGGATGACTCACATATTTTAAATAGTGACAACTCTTTTCATATTAGTCATGGCTTAAATATAACCTTTATACTAGTTTCTCTTTTCTGTTTTGGCATGTGAATTTCATTACTGAAGAATGTCCTTGCCACTTTAATTTGATTCTGTCCTCTTTGTCAGAATACTTCAGCTCTGCTCAGTATTACAATGCCGAAATTATTTACAAAAGCCTTTGCTTAATACTAACTTTGTAAAGTAAGCTTATTTTTTAGATTCTAGGCTGGATTGGTAGAGTATTATTTTTGGCATGGAAGAGAGTAAATACAAATATTTTATGACCATCATCGTACTATTCCACATAAGTGCACACACATACATACAAAGAATATTAAATATTATTTCAAATAATTGTATGACATTATTATTTAAAGATTTAATTTCCCACATTCTCTTACAGGAAAAAGGAGCATGCCTTTGCTAAACACCTCTTATCTTTGTTTGAAAAATATATTAGTTCATTTATTTTCTTTCCTTTGGATCTCAGTTAAAAAATCAGAGTAGCCTATGATTTTTTTTTTTTTTGGTGGGACCGGGATTCAAACTCACGACCTTGCACTTGCCTAGCAGGCACTTGTGCCTCGGAGCTATCTCCCCAGCTCCCAGCCTATGATTCTAGTATAATTCCATGTTTAAACTATATCTAATTGTCTCTTTTCAGTTTTATAATAAGTACAAATAAATTATGAAATTTCTTTCACATTATAATTTTATAGAAAATTAATTTGTATAATAATTATTCATAATATAAATTTCAAGTAATTGATGTTTGATATTGAAG
>PVJA010006021.1:0-28026 GCA_004027025.1 Myocastor coypus
TTTTTTTTTTTTTTTTCAAATTATGCCAGATAATTAAGCAAAAATTTAACCAGGGTGTAATATAATTCTAAACATTGCGAAAATACTTAAGGAACTTTTAGCCATCATTTGGTAGATACATATATGTACTATATTTTGAGATTATTTTCAGAAACCATTTTGAAAGAAGAATGATTTTAAACAAGAGTATGTGTGCACCATTTCAAATGCAGCTAAGTGTAGAAATCAGCACTGTGAGGCATTGGTGGGAGAATAGCGACATGGATCCATCCAACAGAATGCTTAACCCATTTACGTAAGTGATATATAAATGCACCTAAATGGCATTTGAAATTAAAAATAAAAAATGTCAGAAGCACAATTCAGTGCATCACTTAGCAAGTTGCTACTACAGTAACAGAACCAATCAATTAAAAAGTAGCAACAGAAAGATCCACTATCACCTTATATCAAAATTACCTTAAAATGGATCAGTATATTTGAATGTACAAGGTACATTTAAGGCTGGACGAAAATTCTTAGACTTGACGTCAAAACATGATTTATAAAAGGAAAAACCGAGAATGAAAATCTCATCTAAATAACAACAAAGCTTTGTAGAAGCCCTTATTGAAAGAATGACAAAGTCGCATACTCAAGAGATGTTTGTTTGCACTACCATCTGACAAAGAACTAGTATGTAGAATATATAAAGAACTGATACAATTCAATATTAAATAAGCAATTAAATAAGAACTAAAAAAAAAAAGAAAAAATGTCACTGGCATGGATGTGCAGATGGGAAATAATCGTATAAAGTAGGTTATTAGTCTTTAATTAGTGAAAAAGCTATTAAAATTACAATGTTTTGTCACCCTACATAAATAGATATTGCTACTATACACTCATAAGAATATCTGAAATGAAAAATAGTGCTAACACTAAATGCTATAGAAGTTCTGGATAACCAGATCAGCCATATGTTGCTGGTGGAAATGTAAATTGGTAGTGCCATGCTGAAAATAATGTTTGGTAATTTCTTTAGAAACTAAATATGTAACTATCATACAACTCAGGAGTTATATTCTTGGGCATTTGTCCCAGAGAAATAAAAACTTATGTTCACATAAGAACCTATGCATAAATGTTTATAGACGTTTTACTCATAATAACCAAAAATGAATACAGCCCAGATGTCCCTCAGTACTAGTTAAGTGGTTGAGCAAACAGTGGTACATCAATTCCATGGAATACAATTCAACAATATAAAGGGATAATCTTGATAAATTTACATGACGTATGCTAAGTGACAAAACCCAGTTTGGTAAGGTTACATCCTGAGTGTGTCCACTTATATAACATTGTGAGGGTCAGCCAGAGTGCTTACGCAGACACAGGAGCCAGAGGTTCAATGGGCTGCATGCTGTGTCAACCCCATCCCCACGGTATGCTGAGACAGTGACTGAGACTGGGTGTGGTGGTGTGCTCCTGTAAGCGTAGTGCTTTGAAGGCTGAAAACTGGAGGATCACTCTGAATCCGATCTATGTAATGAGACCCTGTAGATCATGTAAACCCTGCCCTAAATAAAAACAAACAAGCAAAACTAATAAACAAAATGAAACAAAATATTGTGAAAAATGATAAGGTAAAAGAAATGGAGAATAGATCATGATTGCCAGAGGTGTGTGAGAGAATAGGTAAAAGTAGCTATGAAAGGGTAAAATGAATGCTTTTTACAGTAAGGAATATGTTTACAGTAGAGGAAATATCATGACTTTGAAACTGTGCTATAGATTTACAAGATGCTATTGCTGGAAGAATCTGAAATAATCCATACTTCTGCCCATTATAACTTATGAATGTAGGTGAATCTACAATCATTGTGAATAAAAAGTTTAATTAAAATAGCAACTAAAATGCAATTTAGAATGTGACCATCTATACTAAAGATCTGTGGGAAAATAACTATTTACATGAAAGATTAAAGATCAGGCCAGGGCCTAAGGGCCTGCCTGACAAGAGCAAGGTCCCAAATTTGATCACCAGTACCACAAATACAAAATTAATTAATTAATTACATGTGTGATCAAGTGAAGACAAAATTGAGAACAGGATGAACAAAGTAAAAAAAAAATGAGTAAAAAATATGTGGTCCTAAAAGAAAATCAGTAGCAGCATAAAGACTGTATAGAAAACCCAACTTTGGATTCTTGGTAAAACCAGGAATGTAGAGAATCATGATAAAAATGGTGCTGCTGTGAGAATATGCCATTCAAACCTCCCACTGCAGGAGACAAAATTGAAGAGCAGCCCCAACTGCCAGGCTGCAAAGCCAAAGCTATGTTATTTGTGGTCACTAAGCATGAGCAGTATTCTGAGACTCCTAGTATGACTTGAGGGCTGCTCATGTTATGTGCATGTACCAACTCCACAGGATGTATATAAACTACACCGCAAACATGTACTAAGAAATATATATATATATATATATATATATATATATATATATATATATATACACACACACATACATATACCCTCACCGGGGGATGAAGCTGAATTGATGAGATCAAATACAGGTACTTGTGCTTGCCAAAGCAGGTACGTAGTCCCCTGAGCTATCTCGCCAGCCCAGAAATATGTTTTTTTAAGTTCTGTCTAAATTTCTTTGGATTGATACACATTCTCATTAATATTAATTTTAAAAAGGATACATACACATAAAATATGGAAGTATGCATCGGTTTTAAAAAAGTAAATAAATTTCTTTGAATTGCACCTTTCTGGATGCTTCACCAGCTTTTCTTCCCTCAGGCCTTTCCTGGGAGTCAGATATGATTTGTGGCCTGAAAGTGGCTTTCCTGGTTTCACCTAGGTCCTACTTATATTCCTTGTTTGATATTTTTTCCTCAATAAAATTCTTGGCTTCTGCCTCTGGGAAAGTTACACAAATATAAGTATTTATTGGCACTCTCAGCTCTGAGATATAATAAATGGGTGAGAAGTAGTATATGAGATACAGTGGAAAAGCAAGGAATGCATTGAGATCCTACAGATAAACATGGTCATTGTAAAGGACACCAACCACCAGATGACTGTCCTGATAAAAGATCTTAGTTTTTTTTTGTATATTTTAGGGGGTTGTGGTCAACGGAATAGCTACAAAGAAACAATCTTCACATACTAACATCAAAGAACTATTTAAGAAGATGGCTCTTACGGTTTAAATATGTCCCCCGAAAGTTCATATGTTGGAAAATGTAATCCCCAAAGTGTCTGCTTGGAGGTGGCTTCACTGGGAGGCAATAGGTTTAGATGCGATCATTCCGGTGAGGCCCAAAGCTAGCAGTGAGTAGAGTTCTATGAAGAAGAGACTGGAGCTCGCACATTCACTCTGCTCTGCCACCAGATGGCCTCTACCATGCCAGAATGTCCCCAAAAGTCCCTCACCACATGCAGGCCCTTGATCGTGGACTTCTCAGCCTTCAGAAATCTAAGAAATAATTAAAAAAAAATAAATTACTCAATCTGTGGTATTCTTTTATTGCAATAGAAACTAGACCAAAAGGTAACAGGGCTAACCAATGGGTAGGCTTTACTGAGTTTCTGGCGTTCTCATATGCAATCCTCACATATGAATGTGTGAAGGTCATTAGCTATGGGAAGAAACCTCCGATCATGAAGAAAGGCATTACAAAATTAAAAGCAGCTCAGGCCACACAGATAGATGAGCAACAAGAAAAATGTAACACTAGAATGCTCAAGGTTGTACATGATATTACTTCCATAAAACAAAGTCAGTTTATGTTTTTTAAAATAAGTAAATAGACATCAAGAGAGTCGTTTGTATATTAAAGAGAAAAATCTTTGCAAAGGGATCAATTTTAAATTTGGAAAATGAAATCGTGAATATCTTCCAGGAAGTTGAACCAAAATGTAAAGTGAGAAGGAAATTGAAAAAGGAGAGAAAAGTATCTTGATGTAGATTTAAAATCATCTTTAGAAGAGAAGAGAAAAATTGAGGACAAGAAGTTATTATATAAATTACACAAATGTATTTTCGGACCTGAGGTAGTTATCCTAAAGATTAAAATTAATTGCTAAGTTTTCTGATTTAACAAGGAAGAGTTAATCATCACACCCAGGAACATCATTGTGGAATTCCAGTAAATCAGGAAAATAAAATCTTTCAAATTATAAAACCACTTTATTTTAGTTTGAAATGCCCTGAGAAGAGATACTATAAATTATAGAGCAGGGATTCTTTAGATACCTAGATGGTTTGTAAATAGCTTAACTTGTAAATTTTTGTAAAACTATGGACTGTTCTAGAGAGAGTTTCTGAGATTTCTCTGATAGGTCTCTGATAGGAAAGATTAGAGGGAATAGAAGAATGAACACATGGATGGATGGATGGATGGATGGATGGGTTAATGTAAGGGTTGATGGATCCATTAATAGATAATAAAATGCAGAACCACAATTCAAGAAGAAATATGAATACTTTTGTATATGTATATAATACACTTAATGTAGATGTAAGATTTATGTTAATATTTCTTTTTAATTTAGTTATATAATTTGTTAGGTATTATTAAACTTAAAGAAAACTTATCATTAAGGCTTCTTTGTTCATCATTTTGAATAGTCTGGAGTGATTTGTTCCTGATGGGTATATGTATTTAATTATACTCTGAAGATCTAACAGTAACAATTTGATCATTGACATTTATGGAGGCAGTTATTATTATTGTTGTTGTTGCTGTCACTGGATATGGTGAGGATTTAATCAAGGCCTTCCACATGCCATGCATACAATCTATCACTACCTTTTCAATCCAGAATCTGATACTACAAAGTTTCTGAAAAACGGGTTTTCTTTAATTGAAAGTTATACTTTATAATCAATTTTGTGGACTGCAAAACAGTGCACATTCTTTTAAGAACACTTGGCACTCATTGTGCAAAAGTGTATACAAATTATAAAACCACAATTGTAGCCATAACAATCATTGTATTTCTGATATATATTTTCTATTCTCTTCTTCCTCTGAAGCAAAATAGTCAAATTATATGAGGGATGATCTAAATGTACAAGAAATGTCTATGTATATATCTATATCTTTTTCTTCTTTCTTTCATTTCTCCTGTCCCCCACTCTCGTTACCTAGTTATTCTTTCCTTTTGAACAGGTTCTTCACCTTCACACTTCCTATTGTACCACTCAGATTTTATTTAGCCTTTTAGGTTCTTACACTAAGGAGATAATATGACGCTTATACATGTGGGAATGATTTATATCTTTTATGAATATAGTCTTTATTTTTTTTTGTTTTTTTGTCTTTTTTTTTTTGAGACAGGGTCTTGCTATGCAGTTGAGGCTGGCCTTGAGCTCACTTTTGTAGCCCAAGCTGATCTCAAACTCGCACCAATCCTCCTGCCTCAGCCTCCCGAGTGCTGGGATTACAGGCGTGAGCCACCACGCCCGGCTTGAATATAGTCTTTAATAACTACATCCATTTTCCTTAACAGACTTGAGTTTGTCTTTGTTAACAGCTGAGTAGTACTCCATTATATAAAAATATCACATCTTTTTTTACCCATTCCACATCTGATGGACATTTGGATTCTTTCCAGGATTTATCTATGACAAATTGCACTGCTATAAACATGACTGTAAATATATCATTGTGGTATAATGTTTTCAGTTCTGCAAAAATACTGAGGAGGGAAATAACTGGGTTGAAAGGGTCCTCTAATTCACTCGTACTTAAAAAACAAACAGGGCCCTGCAGGATGGCTCAGTGGTCTAAAGCGCCTGCAGGTGGCTGCAGGGACCACGATTTGATCCCCAGCACCACATGCTGTGCCAGTCCTGAGGCTGAGCCGGCCATAAAAATAAATAAATAAAGAAAGAAAGAAAGAAAGAAAGCCAAAAAAATTTAAAAACAAACAAACAAACATCTATGATTCTATTGTTTTTTCCTAAATGAGCAAAAATTAACTGGTATTTTTTATACTGTGAGAATATTCATCTCATGCCGTCTCTATTTTCAATTTAGAGCTTCTAACTTGCCATCGACTGGGAACCCACATAACTAAGTTCATTTATAATTATAACTTCAACCAGAGCAGCAATAATATGTAGCATTCAAGGGCACTTTTTCATTTCTGCGAGTTACTGTGATAAGTGCTTTTATTCTTCCTAATAACTAAATGGTAAATTTAGGATTAGCAGCGATTATGTAATTTGCTCACATTCATGGAGTAAAATGCCTGTCTTTGAAGTGGAATTGATAAAGGCTGAAATCTTAAGAAGAAAAGTTGTGTTTTGAAATTTAAAACTAAATGTCTAGTCGATTGGTTGTTTTATTAAGAAATAAGAATATGTACCTCTATTGGAGAGTGGGATGAGTTTTGGATCTCCTTTATAAAATTTCATGGGCATAGTGAGAATGCAAATTACATAGTGAGAAATGTCATTTACAGATTCCTCTTCTGGTGCTGAGGACTGAACATGGGACCTTGTGCATGGCAGGCAACAACTCCTCTCGTGACTACCCACAACCCCAGAAGCTCTATTCATAATAGTTTTAATTTCTCTGATCGAATTAAGTAGAAAGCTTCAATAGATGGCAATATACTTTTAACACCTTCTTATAACTTCCTATAGAATCTTTTGCCAAAAAAGAGAACATGCCTGATGCGTAAGGTTTTATAAGCCATGGCGTCCAGCTAGAATTTACTAAAATTTTGTATTTATCATTTATATATATAAGGGTAATATCTATTTATAAAAGACAATGATGATTTTTATGCTTTATTTTTTAAATACTATTATTTAAATTTAAAAAGTTGAATTGATTTTTACAAAGTTAAATAATAACAGATGTTCACAGACATGGCAGAACAAACTATGCAGTGACACATAAATTATCAAATATGAAAACATATGCCCAATAGGAAAAAAAACTAACTGTGAAAGTTAAGAATGCAATTCATTAATGTGGTACAGTTTTGAGCTGAGGAAACTTTCAATATGGAGGCTGAAAGCCCTAAATGAAAACAACATTGATTCTCACTCTTACTGCCAGAGGTTTTGCAGTTTTTCTTCTGTATGTCAGCTTCAGGAAGTCTCCGATGTCCTGTGTGTTATGAAGGCATTTCTCATCACTTCCTTCAAGATCACTGTTAAAGTTTCACCAACTCTTGAGTCATTTTTAAACATAACTATTACCAAAAATTCAATTATACCACCTTACAAAGTACATAAAAACAAAATGTTCTAAATATTTAAAACATTTCCTGTTTTGCTCTTAATAATCCTTGCCCATAAAGTTATTACCTTTCTGTAGCTCAGGGATGGAAACATGTTCTGAAGACAGGTTACTATATTGCTTCTTCCCCACTCTGCATTTAGTGACTTAAGGCTGGAATGTAGTTTGAAATCAACTGTGGTCTGAACATTTACACTATGGGAATTGGCATGAACTACAGTTAGGGCTCTTTTCTCCTGGCAGAGTTGGTTGTTAAACAGTTATCAGAATTACATGTAAGGGACATAGGAACTGAATTTCCGAAGCATTGGCCAGATGATCCCTACTTCAAAGCTTTCAATTGTTGGTAGTAGAAGAACTCTTTGAAAAGGGATGGATGAACAAATATTTGAGAGTGCACTGTCAAGAAATGGCAGGGAGAAACTAGAAATCATGTTATAACTGTATGTTCTGGGGATGAGAAAATCCATCTTCTGTCTCCTTAATAAGGATAGAGAAAATATCTTCCAAATTTTTTTCTTACAAAAATTGAAGCCAACTTATTTTTGCTGATATTATTACTTTTTAATTAAAATGTGTTTAACTACTTCTTGGCAAGAGGTCTTATTCTTCAAAAGTTTGACTAGTTTCCTCAGTGCTATGAACTTCTTCTTAAAATCCATAACACATAAAAGAAGCCAAAGTGAGATATGATGAAAATGTCAGTTGTTATAACAGAATTTATGGCTTTGGTTTTAATACTAGGAGTGTTTTGAAAATATCTTGTCTCTTATCATGTGCACACAGCGGCTCTTATTCAGCTGAGAGAGAGGTTAAGTGAGAAATGAGTTGGCTCAGTGCAGATAGATTTGTTCCACCCACCCCCAGCCCCAAACATACACAGACACACACACACACACACACACACACACACACACACGCACACTCAGACGTTAATTTGATTTGAAAAAAAGAAAAAAAAAAAAAAAAAAACAAGAAACATCATCATCAATTTCTCCTTTTACAAAAATGATTATTCTTGCTTGACTGCCCTCTGCTGGAATTCCTGAAATACACACTTTGCCTCTACTTAAGTGGTTGTATGCTGTATGCAACCTAATAATGTGCAGGATCCTTCCAAGATGTGTTATGAGCAGAAGCCCAGGCACGCCAGATTAGAAATACAACTGAGTTAAGCATTAAATGCAGTGGTCAAGTGCTGACTTAATTAGCCATGAAAAATAGCCAGGTTTTGAATGGATCAAAGAAAACAATTATACATAATGGGTGAACTGAAAACAATTGACTATTACTGAAAGAAAAGAATGCTTTAATTAAACTAAAAGATATACTCTATGTTAAATGAGGTGGTTACAAAGCTCCACAAAAACTGTTTAACTGCTGCATATAATATGAAAGATCAGAAAGTGTTTAAATGTACCTAATAAAAATGCAACCTTATTAAAATTATATTACTATTATTTAAAATTATAGTGAGCCTCTTTTTTCCCATTTCATGAGCAAAGCCACCATGTTGAAGAATATTCACTTATTTGCTGAAAATATTGGCATCGTTCATTTATTGTCAATTCTAATACAGAAATATTGCTGTTTTTCTGCTTGCAAGGCTTATATTTCTTGAGTTTAAATAAAATTATTTTAGTGAGAACAATGATTGTAGTATAAAAGACCTTATAATGTTTTAGATTAGCATATATTACCTCCATGTCTAGAAGGCTGTCTGGAGTTAGAGGAATAGAGGTTAAGTGAGAAGCCGCGTTAGTGTTGAGCGGGAGCTATGAGGCTCACCCTTGAACAGATCTCTGTGGCATCCTTCCATCACAAAGCTCAAATCCTCATCTGAGGAATCTGAGCTCGTAAACAAAACAAATGCCTGTGGGTATAATTCCTGTTCCAGGCTTAATCTTTATGTACCTCACCATCTTCCTTTTATGTCCTAGTCAGTGTAAAATCCAAACCAGGAGATTAGAGGGGAAGAGAGGCAAGAGGGAGAATGAAGAAATGTCAAGGATTGAGTAGAAAGAAAAGAGCAACAACAGTCTCCCCATACCATTTTATTCTATATTTACCCTACATGAATCAGACTTTGAGAAGTCAGGATTATAAGGAGCTGAGTTTGCCAAACTCGAAGCATGGTTTCTGTATCATTGTACAATATGATGTAAGTACAAAGACAGGACCTTCTTACAAAGTATTAAGTGGTTATGAATATTAGTTGTTTTACAGTGAAAGCCGATAACTATGTAAGCAAATCTTTTTTCCTATTGTGGAAATGAATTATATATTTTAAAATGAGAGGGCTGGTGGTATAGGTCAGCGGATTTAGTGCTTGCTTAGAGGAAGCACAATGGCCCCACCTGCCGCACTGGTGCCGCTCTAGAATGCGCTGAGCCTGCGATGGAGTCTGGGCGTGGCGGCGCACGTCTATAATCCCAGCACTTGGGAGGTACAAGCAGGAAGATCACTATGAGTCAGTAGTGAGACCCTAAAAAAATAAATAAATAAAAAAAGACGGAAGTGGACATAAAATGAGGCACCAAAGGAAAGTAACAGATTACATAAACTTCAGTAAACCAGACTCTATTCTGACACCCCTAGCAGTGAACACTCAGGTAGTACTTTGCTGATACTAATTTAAAAACTTAGTCTGAGCCTAGAGTTGGATAGTAGACATGGAAATTGACTTAGATTTTTAGGTGTCATAATACAAGCCCTTCGTCATTGATTTTTTTCCTTTTCTTTATATATTTAGTACAGGGTCTACAGGATCTCACTGCATAGATTGGACTCATAGTGATCCTCCTATTTTCAGCCTTCCAAGCACTGAGATTATAGGTGCCTGCTACCACCCTCAGTCTCTGAAATTTTTAAAAAGATACAACAATCCAACAACATTTTAGAGTAAAATTTGCTAAAACTTCATAATATAAATAGAAAAATCTAAGATTTTTGAAAATTTGTGGGGTCCTAGGATGATTTAAAATCATATATGCATACTTCTGAGTGAAAATATTAAAATGTTATTTATCAGTCTAATTTTAAATGCACAAGTCAGCTCTAGTCTGCTCAAAGGAGAAATTGTAGTAGTATTTAAATATAATGTGTAGTCATCCTGCGTTGCATTTAAAAATGTCTTATCCCTGTGCTAATTATGTTGCTAACATTACACCTTTGTTTTTTTAAACTCAAATATAAGATAGATACTATATTATTTCTGTGTAACCAATAAGGACAACTTGGGCTCAGAGACTTGAATTTACAGAGGCACTAACTGCTAAAATCAGGACATGGGTCCTAGTTTTTGACGCTGTCTGGGCACGACCCTTAAACACACACACAGCATTGGAGATGTCTGCATTCTTTCTCTTTGAAAATCCTTGCAGCTTCTTCAGGAGTCAGAATCCTGGCTGTAGACCAGCAAAAGTGGATGTGGGCCTCATTAAGAGCCTGGGAATGGGGATATATAGGATTTTTTTTTAAATCTTAAAAAAAATAGCCCCACACCACATTTCTAGATTACTAATTTTCCAAAAATTGCAGGAAATTATGCAATTGCTGAAGCATTATGGAAAGGTTTTTTCCTCCTCCCAAGATAAATTTTCATTGTTTCTGGGCCGTCATCTTTGTTCTTGTTTCCAGAAACCTATTCTGGGGAAATGATCTGACAGACAGCCTGCTCCCAGAGCAGCGAGCCCCTTTCCCCACTCACGTCTCTGCAGCATCTGCATTGGGCATGAGCCCGGATCCATATTTACGAGACATATGTAGACACTTTTCCCTTTCTTGGCAATTGCATAAATAGAATCCTAATGTCTACATGTAGGTACTATATAAATACAAAGTTGTGCATACTCTGTAGATGTCATGCATCATTTATCCATGTATTTTTAGTGTCACCAACACATTTACATATGCTGTCACGTTTCAAACCGCACCTCAATATAGTGCCTTTTCAACATGAACTCAGCAGCAGACAACATCATTCTTTTCACATTTTCACAAAAAAAAAAAAAAATGAAGATCAAAAAGCAAGAAAATTCAATCTCAAAATAGAAGACAAATTTAAAATGGGTAACACTTTACTGAGATGCTCTGAAGATACTATAGAATTAGCTAGAGCAGAGGACTGAATCTTTTGCTCTGTAATTAGATTCATGCAATCATTTGAATGTACTTATTATGCCTGGGTCTCCCAAGATGAATGCTTACACTTCAGCCGTTGTCTAGAGATTATACAGATATGAAAACAACTGTGTACAATCCTGCTTTAAATGCCTCCAACCACGGTAACAGGAGGAGTCATAGATAGTCTTTAAGTGGGATTGAGAAGTCAAAGAACCTGTCCTTAGAGAGAGAACTTTTGGATTGATACTTCTAGGAGGAGTCAAAGCTTAGATTTTCTTTGATATCAAACCAGAGGAAAGTTAGATCTAATAGATCAAGTCCAAAATAAAACCTTAGAAATTCATTATTATAGTTGATAAAATCTAAGATGTTTTAATTTCTCAACCAGAATCTATTTTAAGTAAGAGAACACTTGAAGTGACAATTATTTTCCTTTCTTTCTCTTACTGAGTCATTAGCATAGCTGCCTTGCATGCATGTATGCACACACTTGTGCTATTTCCCTAAGCTCCTGAATTGCTTTTCCCTCATTGGTTGTATTTAAAGAACTCTGGTTTTAACCAATATGCTTACTCTAATCCATGAAATCCGGGGGGTCTTGGAAAGATCTGTTTCATCCACCCTTGATCCCATTCCTCATGGCAAGTGTTATTTTTGAGATTCAAGTCTGTTCCCTGGGAGCAGTGAGAACAGTAATCCCCTGGAACCTGTTAGACACCATTCCTGCAGCCTTTCCTCAGGGGTACTGATGTCGCTGAGTCTGTGAGTGAACCAGGCATCACTGTGGTCTGTATTCCATGCCCCTGACCTTTTGATGCAGTGGTTTGTACGAAGCAGGGATGAAATGACGGGCCTCGGTGGAGACAATGGGAACGGAAAAGAATAGAATAATGGCCCGAATGGAAGAGAAGAACAGAAAAAAGGAGAGCAGCTGCTCACTGCAGAATCCCAATGAAAACTGCTTAGCTGGCCACGTGATAGACCTGTTACCAGTTTGCTGCCTCTGCTTTAGAACAGTAATTTTTTTTTTTAAAAAAACCTATAAAACCATTAAGTGTATTTCTCTACATTGTAAGTGTGTAGTCAACCCACATTCACCTCTCTCTTTTCCCCATTATGTTTCAAGAGACACAGAAATTCTATAAAGAAAATTCTGCAGAGCTTTTAGTGAACACATTTCAGAATTTAGTTTAATACTAGATGATCATTTTATATGTATTTATGTAGTAGCAATGACAGTGTATCTATTTGATATATTCCTGCTTTATTGCTTACATTATTTCCATATCATGTATGTTTTTATATCATTTGCATAGTAGAAATTTGAGAATTAAAATATTTAACATATGTCAAACATTTGCTAGAATGAATGACACACAGTTAATGTTACATAAAGAATAACATTATTGTATGTCAATTTCCAAATGTGGAAATACCTCCCTATGAAGGGCATAAGAAGAGTTACTAGGACCATATGTATGAACATTTTTTGTAAGAACATTTTAAGGCCTTAAATGAGTTTCTTTTGATATTTGATATACTGTTTTTAAATAGGCGTTTTAATTCACAGCACCACTAGTACTGTTTGAGGGTGTTTATTTCCATGAGCTTCATTCACATATATAATTTCTCATTTTAAGCTGGTATTTTAAAACTGTGTTACTGCAATATGAATGCATATGACAGAAAGATAGGTCTCAATGTATGACTTTTATCCATATATTTGTTGACATTTTCTTAATGTACATGAACCATTTAATATGAGCTCAAAAATATATTTCTAAGCTTTTTTACTATTTGGTTTGGCTATAGATATTTTTAAAAATGAACACATGTTTTAATCTTCTTGAGGTCTCATGTTGATATTCTCTCACTTCCTAATACATATTTCTATCGTTCTTATATTACACAGCATTTGACTTTTATACTTTGCTCTAAGTACTTCATTTATGGTTATTTTTAGTTTTATATCTGCAGTTGCACGTTTCCAGTGCTCCATCGTTGTCTTCCTGTTGTAGCTTCCTCAACTGCCCCTTATTGTTGTAGAACTGGCAATGTCTGCTGCTTTACTAATACAGATTTAAGGGGAATATAATCTTTGAGTTCTTCCCCATTCTAACCTTTCTGTTTGCAGTATAGTACAGTGCAGTGTAGTGTGTATATTTTAATATCCTTACCCTGAATGGAAATCTGGCTTGATATAAAATCTCTGGATCCCATTTTACTTCCTCAGGTATTTATAGACATGTTTCTGTGTCCTGAGGTTAAAAACGTGAGTGCAAAGAAATTTGAGGTCATCTTTATTTCTTCCCACTTTAATAGGTAGCTTGACAATTTTGCCTTACTGCTGAAGATTTCTTTTATAGCTTTTATCCTTTTTCTTTTGTTTTTATTACTTTTAATAAGAAATAACAATGCAACAGTTTCAAAACACATTAGTAGTACATTCCCAGTAGTTGATACAATGCATACCGTTGTCCTCATAGTAGTTATTCAGAGCACAGGATGCAGACATGATAATTTTTCTAATCATTATAGATACAAAAATTTCTTCTCATTGAACTAAGAGAAAGTAGTTGTATACATAGTACAGTATTCCATAATTGTAGTGGGTTATTGGAAGAACTGGCAATGTCCGAAGCTGTTGATTTAAGCCTTTTACAGCTCAGTATACTAATCGAACTTTACTTTTTATGCCTTGTGGTTAAACTTTTCTGCTGGGTGGTTAAGGGCAAGTTAAAGCAAGACCATATAACAGAACACATAACTTTTGTATCTCCTAAGGTCAGTCAAATACCCTCAGGATCTACCTTGAAAGGAACTTCTATCTTTAAAACTAAGAAATTCACTAAAGTTTGTCATGGTATTGATGCTTTATGAATATTTTTATAATAGTCATTGTACCCTTTAACAAAATCCAAGTTTTTTTTTTTTTGAGACAAAGTCTCAGGGCTTAAACTTGCTATGTTATACCAGCTGGCCTAGAATGCAGAGCAACCTCTGGCTTCAGCCTCCAGAGAACTGGGTTATAGGCATGCAGCAACATGTCTAGCTTAGACAGGTAATTCTTTTTGCATCTAGGTTTCAAGTTAATATCACATCATTACAAAACTCTTTGGGGGAAAGCTGTGACACTTAAGCTTAATTATCAATTAAATTAGATGAAGAGACCTCTAGATATGTGATTGATTAATGGGGCTGATATACTCACAACTTTTTTTTATTTCAAAACTCTCCCAACAGTTAAAAGCTTGCCTTCTATCATTTGTAATACCCATTTGCTTAATTGCCAATTCCATTAAACATTTGTAAAATATCAGAATCATTAGCTTTTAGAAAACAGCTTTATTAGCTAGAGCACAGTTCCAATATATAGTTTCTCTTGCCTTTGTCCTGCAGAGTCCATTCATGCCCAAAGTCACCTGGGGCATTCCTTTTTTATACCCTCTTCATTGGGGTTCTTTATATATGTGTAATATACTCAGGCCATTTGTCAGATTCCTCTTTATTCTGATGCCTTCTCACCTCCTATATGATATTTTTATTTTGCATATATGTTTATTATTTGTGCTGTAAAATTCTATCCAATTTGGTAAAAACACTGTGCTATATATATCCAACACTACCATATCATAGAGAATAATTTTGTCAGACTAGAAGTCCCTTCTTTTTCACTTTCTCAATTCTTCCTGACTTCTTCCAGGATAGCTGGTAAACTCATTATTTTCATAATTTCGCCTTTTTATTAAGTATAATGTAATTGAAATCATATAGTATGGAGAGTTTTTACATTGACTTCATTCATTTAACAAGAAAGGTTTAAGTTTCTTCCATTTTTTTTGTCAGATAGCTCATTTCCTTTAATTAGTGAATAATATTCCATGGTATGTATGCAGTGGTCTGTTTATTTATTCTCCCATTGAGGGACATGATGGTTGTTTCCACTTCTCCTCTGTTTTGAATAATCTACCATAAAATTTATATGCAGGTTTTTGTATGGATATCACTTTTCATATCAGTTAGGTCAACACATAGGAATACAGTTGCTGGGTCAGATATCAAGGCTGATGTTAGCATTATAAGAAATTGGAATACAATTGCTGGGTCAGATATCAAGGCTGATGTTAGCACTATAAGAAATTGCCAAGTTATTTTTCCAAAATGGGTTCACCATTTTGTACTCCAGTGAGGAATGAAATAGTTTCTAGTGCTCCCTATTACTCCACATACACATTAGTAACTGGTTCTCTTTTGGGGGGGGGGGATTTTTCTTTTCATGTTTGTCTTCTTTTAGACATTTTGATGCACATGTAGTCATTTCTAATGTTTCACCAATGAAGAACATCTTTCCATGTGCTTAGGTATTATATGACTTAGGTATTATATGACTTTTGCTTTTGCTTTTGCTGTAGTTCCCACATCCAGAGAATATATAGTCAGACTAGATAATTTTAATATTAGTAATATTAAATAGTAATATTTACATAGTCTATTCTGTTTTACTATTGCTATAAATATCTAATATGAATTTACATTGCATTGCTTTTATACTTTCTGATTCCAGTTATTTGAAATTGAGTGTTTTCATGAAAGACAGCAACTAGTTTTTATATCAACTGTTTTTATACTGTGTTGCTATATTTATTTATTTATTTTTGAAGTATTTAGTTAGAATCATTGAAAACTTCTACTTATATGTATTTTAGTACTTTACTATCTTTCATTTTCCTATTTTGGAAATCAGTAAGTTTAAAAACGTTATAAGAAACATACAAACATTTTTAGTTTCAAAAATGTTATTCTTGTTGATCTAGAGATGTTCCAGATAGCCAAGCATATCATTTTCCAACAAGAGTAGATTTACTTCTTTCTTAAAAGATCTTTTATGGCCTTTTCTTGTCACACTGTATTATCTAGGACTTCAAAACTGTCACTGAGTGATGTGAAAGGACATCTTTGCTCATTTATTAGGAAAGAGCAACACTGAATTCTCAGTAGTATTGTTAGCCATTTGTTTTGGAGAAATTCTTTTTAGGTTCAAGATGCTGTCTCTATTCTTAGTTATAATTTTATTATGAATAAGTTTAATTTTGTCAAATAATTTTTCTGTGTCAATTTATATGACTATATATTTTTTATCCACTAATCCTTTGTAGTTATATTAAAATTAGTGGGTATTTTTTCATATAGATATGTGCTTTAGATGTGTCTGTGTTCAATTTTGAGTCCTTCATACATTCTAGACTTTAGTACTTCAATAAATATATAATTTGCAAATATTCTCTCAGGTTGCATCTTTTGTTTTATATCTTTTGCAGGGTCGCTTGCAAAGCAAATTTTTAATTTCAAGGAGGTTTAATTTACTATGACTTATCTAGTACTTTTGTATAATTATTTAGTGGTTCTTCTGGTCATTATATTATATGTACATGAGCCTACTGTTGTCAATTTTTAATAAAAATGTAGAAATATTTTTGCCTTTCAATTTTTTATCCTCTGCTTATTACTTTCTTGAAACTTTGCTGTTCATACATCTAGAACCATAATTAAAGTGCTGTGAGTTTTCCAATTGACCAGCTTAATGTACAAATCAAAAAGGGAAGAATGTGTTGTGTCCTTCTTTTCACTCTTTTGTTCTCCTTGGTATTTCAAGATACTTTTCTTTATCATTTCCTTTTGTTTAGAAAACTTTCATTCATCATTCCTTTAGGGAATCTCTGGATGAAACATATTCATATCTTTCCTTCCTGTAGGAATGTGTTCTTTTCTCTTTCATTTCTAAAGATATGTCCACTGAATGTAGAATTCTGAAATAGTAGTTATTTTAGTTCTTGAAAATGTTGTGTCTGGGCTGGGGAGATAGCTCCGAGGCACAAGTGCCTGCTGAGCCAGTGCAAGGTCGTGAGTTCGAACCCTGGTCACACACACACACACACACACACACACACACACACACACACACACAAAAAGAAAATGTTGTGTCAACTCATTTTGTCTTCCAGCTTTTCTGATGCTAAAACTATTGTCATTCAGAATTTATTTTTTCCTCTAAGTTTTTTTTTTTTTTCTTTTTACTGCTATTTCCAAGTATAATTTGTTTTAATTATTGAAAGTTTGGATATGATATATCTTGATATCTGGCTGTATAGTAATTATTTATTTGGGGGCCCGGTGGGATGGCTCAGTGGTCTAAAGCGCCTGCTTGGGAAAGCTTAGGCAGCTTCAGGGACCAAGGTTCGATCCCCGGCACCACATGCTGCGCCAACCCTGCTCTCGGGGTGGCCTGAGCCGGCCATAAAAATGAGTGAATAAACAAACAAAGGTTCTGAAACAAGAAAAAAAAAGAAAGTAATTATTTATTTGGGTTTATCATTTCAAGGTCTATTAAGCTTCTAAATTCTGTTTTTATTACTTTTAATGAGAAATAACAATGAGACCGTTTCAAGACATGTTAGTAGTACATCCCCAATATTACTACAATGCATATTATTGTCCTCATAGTAGTTATTGTCCTCATAGTAGTAATTCAGAGTACAAGATACAGATGTGACAATTTTTCTAATCATTATTGGTACAAAAATTTCTTCTCATTGAACTAAGAGAAAGTAGTTGTATTCATAGTCTCAATTCTGCATGAACATATCTTTGGCCTAAACGAGAATATATATATATATATATATATATATATATATATATATATATATATATGTGTGTGTGTGTGTGTGTGTGTGTGTGTGTGTGTGTGTATGTGTGTGTGTATTTCCATCCTCATTTTCATATTATTCTTATGGAATTCTGATGAAAGACAGTTTAAAGCTTTTGCTTTGGTCTACCTGTCTCTGTAGCTTTGCTTATTCTCTTCAGTCTGTTTTCAGTTTTCTCAGCTTCCATTGCTTTATCTTCAAGTTTTCTAATTATTTCCTTTCATTTCTGAATTCTTCTATTAAGCCTTTCACTAAGTGTTTCTGTCTTAGTTACTTTTCACTCGTTGCTGAGACAAATACGCGACACTCAAAATGAAGGAAGAAAAGGTTTATTTAGCTCACAGTTACTGAAGGTTTCAGTCCATATTTGGCTGGCCCAAGGCTGAGAGGAATAGAGCAGAGAGAATCCAGTTCATGGTGGTGGAACAGCAACACAATGGTGGCAGAGGTAGCCAATTAATCAGGGCAGCAGAGCAGCTCAAGTCTGTCTCTCTTTATATTACATTCAGGCTCTCCACTTCAGCTTCTGCCTTAGGCTACACCCAATAATCCCAGAAGTACTTAGACCCATAATCCCATCAGTACTAAAACCCATAATCCCAGGGATCATGGATCAAGTCTCAAAGTCTGGAAGTCCCCACCCCTTGACTCATGAGGCTTTGGGGGAACAACTAGACATAAACCATAAGTTTAATCTCAGTTATCACACTTTTCACCTCAAAATTTTCCACTTGGTTCTTCTTACATCTTATATTCCTCTGCCAATATTTTCTATTTTAAAAAATTATTTTAGTTATGCACATAATTGCTTGCTGAAGCATTTTATGAAGATGGCATTAAAATCTATCAGACAATTATAATACGAGTTGCTGTTGGGTTTGTGTCTAGTGATTATCTTGTTTTACTCACCATGAGATTTTTCTTGTGCTTGGTATAATAAGTAGTTGGTGGAAACAGACATTTGGGATGAAACAATGTATGTTATTTAGACTTCTCGCTTAGCTACTTGTTCTGAGGCCATATGAATAGGAATTGGAAGAGTAATTTCTCAGTGATAAGTGAAGGTAGAAGTCTAGGCTTCTTTTTTGTCCCCTATTTTAAAGTCTGTCCCTATCAAAGAATAGACTATTTAGCTCTCTATTGGAGCTGTGCTGATATTATCCTATTTGGGAAGTTCTATTTCTTTTACTGCCCTTGGTAGGAATAACGACACCTATGCCTGTTTATTGACTGAAATGAAATGGAATAGCCCCAACTTTCGTTTTATTCTACTTCTGTTCCTTTTTCAATCCAAACACTACATATTTTGTTTCTTTTTTTTTTTTTTTTAAATCTCTCAGTGTCTATCCTACATGATTTAAATAATCTTTGTATATTTAGGCAAGAATTAATGTGTTTTCTTTTTTTTTTTTTCTTTACAAAAGAGATTGCTTCATCACAATTTCTAATCACTAAATTGTAGTTTTGGTTGTAACTGTTTTCTGCTTTCGAAATTTTAGTAGATGAGATGTTTATCTAACAAAAGCTTTGATGTGATTTGTCATGAGTTGTCAAGTCGTATTGTCCTCCTGATGTTAGTCTAGACCATCTTTTTTTAAAAAATTGTCACTGCTTAGCTGGCTAGCCACTTAAGGTTGATTTGTTAGGGTATAGAAGCTCACACTGGGGAAGGGACAAGACAGTCACCCATGTTCGCAGCTTGACCGCCCTCTCCTGTTGGCACAGTGACAAATATGCACGTACATTTGCATGGACAACTTTATCATATTGAAACAAGTGAGAGTGAAGAAAATTTTTATTGCCAGCCCCGTCTACCTGATTTTCTGCACATATTTGCTAATAGAAGAGATAATTTTCTCACCATTCAATGAAGCTCTGTCTTGACCAATGGTACTATTACTGTCTATTATCATTCTTGCTGGGCCTTCTCAGGCATCTCATTATCTAACTCTTTTTATTTCTTCTCATTACAAATTGTTTTGAATAACTTGTACTGACATGCTGAGTTTTTGCTATTTCTTTGGTTCATGGTAAATGAAGTTCACTGATCTTTTTCTTTATGTCTTCTTTGTAGTTGTTAAATGATTTCTCAGAAAGTAAAAATATACTGTCTTATTAAGATATTTTCCTAGTGCTATGCTTTAGCCTGCATTTATTAAGTATGTAATGTTTTACTCTATCATTTCATACTTCAAAAGAATGAAAAGAAGACATATATTGCAAGATGACATAGTAAAGAATACCGTGATAGGGTCTGTTGAGGGGTAACAATTTTCAATTGGCAACTTAGCTTTCATCAAAACACTTCCTACAGAATTCACAGAAATTTTCTTTGAGTTAACTAAGCATTGTCTCTAGTTCATTGTTTGACTAGTTGGTGATTTCAGGTAAAGTAGTTTCAAAATTTCTACATGAAGTATTTATTATATGTTGCAATGAAATTATAGATGCCCCATATACTAATTGCTGAGACTTTCCATGAACTCCAACATAATGCTTATGTTGAAAGACTGAACTAGTATGTCTATTTAGAGTTTCTGTTTTACAAGGAGGAGTCGTTCTACATATATAATGGTGCCGTGTAATTTGACTGAACCCATCAGACACCTTGTCATAGAAGGGTTTTTATAGGCCTTTCCGTGATAAAATGGGAATTTGGCACATAGCAGTAAGTGCCACTTATATTTTACTATTGATTCTACAATTCCTATTTCTCTGTATCCTTAAGGAACAAATATTAGAAAGTTTATAGACTTTTTCCATCCAGAACCATGATCTGAGACCAGCCTACTATTATAAACTTGAAAGCTACTGGAAATTATATGTGATAAATAAAATTCTATAAATTTTCCACCCAGGCATTTCAAATCATGAATACATTTCCTATCAATCTGTTTCTGGCAATTTAAATTTAATCAGCATTATGTTATCTCTTTAATTTTATTGCCTTGTTTTTGTTTGGTTTAACAGGATATTTTTTTCAATGACTTTAAAAAGCTTCACAAATATTTTAATCACTGCATAACATTTTTGCCATGCATATAACCAGAGCACAGGAAAGCAATGTCATACCATGCTTATGGCTTTTGTGGAAAAATAATGATTCAAGATAGCTTTATCTAAAAATTGTATTGAAATAAAAGTTGTGCAGCATGATTAGTTTTTAGAACTTTAAATTTGCTATAATTTGGCGTGACAATCAAAATAGTAAAGCATTGTTATAGGAAGAGCCAAATATAGCATTGAAAAAATGCATCTGCATATACTTTCAAAATTAAAATATAAGGAAGATAATAATTTAAATTGATTAAAAGAGGAATATTTATTATATATGCTTTCACAACTGATTGTCATCTGGCTAAATGCAGTCATGAATTCCCCACATTGTATAGTACGTAGAAATAAATTCTAAATAGATAAAAGGTTCAATAGATTATTAAATATATATATAAATAGCTCAAAACCTGATGAAGTGTATATAACCTTCAAATAAATGAGATCAATTTGGTCAACAGATAAAATGCAGAACAGTAAACGAAATTTTAAAATAAAGATATTTCTGTAGGTAAATTATTTTAAAACCATGTTAAATGAAAAATAGACTGAAAGAAAATGTTTCAATATATATGACAACAATAAAAATAATCATAATATTTTAAGATATCTAGAACTGAGCAAAAAGTCAATTGTTAATAGAAAATTGAGAGAAGAAGCATTCAGAAGGCCAATAACCATAGTAGGGAAGTTTAATTTCATCAATAAAACTAAGGCATCTGAATACCACACATTTACCAAAATGCTGCTGAACATGTGAGGAAGGTACCTCTGAGCCACTGGTGGTGCCACTAACTGTTCACATAGACTTTAAAATAGGAATATAGAGGGGAGACTTGGTAAGCCCACTCTCCACCCTCAGCAGAGTTTGGTTGAGTAATAGCCATCCATCCTCAGCCTCAGTTACTCTTCTTTTGTTGCTGGGGCAAAATACCTGACACCCAAAATGAAGGAAGGAAAGGTTTACTTAGCTGTGAGCTAAGTGGGGGTTAAGTCCATACTCAGCTGCCTCCAAGGCAGAGTGGCATATGGCACAGAGAGCAGCAGTAGTTCATTATGGTGGCAAAGAACAAGAGAACAAAGAGTGGCAGCAGCTCAGGCAGCTAGTTAGCCTCTCTCTGCGCCTTACATTTTAATGCATAGTATCTGTCCCAGGCACTCACACCTATAATCCCAGCATTAGATCATGAATCAACCACAAACTCCAGAAGCCACCGCATGAATGCATGAGGCTGTTGCAAGTACACCTAGAGATAAGCCATACCGCATACACTGAAGACTGTTGGTTGGAAGATGGTGGGCCCTGCCCCATTCTCTCCTTACCTTTGCTTGAGCTCAGCTGAGTTGCAGCTACCCATCCTCGCCTACTGCCAGGGGGATACGGTGAGACTCTCCCTCTCCTTTCAACACTTTCTGGAGGTCAGCAGAGCCCTGGGCACCTTCTCTGGCCTGGAAACTGTGGAGCACAACTGGTGACTCAGGCCCTGAGCACATCACCCATGTTGGAGCTCAGCTGAGCCCTGGCCAACTGTCATTACCCAGGAAGACTGTTACAGCGACCAGAAACCAGGCGCCCAGAAGAATGCCACAGGGACTTGTGGGAGCCTTGGTGATCCCTACACTGCACTGACCCACCACCAAGAGAGCCTTACAGAACTTAGGCATAAACTCATCATCAAGGAAAACTTCATAAGCTGAGCTCACCCCTTACTTCCACCTAGGTGGAAGCCACACTGAACCCACAAAACAGGAGCTTTGGTGAGCCTTTTCTGCCCTCCACTCTCCTGAGAGTCTTACCCCTTTACCATTAGTACAGAGTCAGGAAAACATTAGGAGCTTCAGAAACAACAAAAAGTAGGGAAAAATGCAATCTCAGATGGCTATTCCACCTAAAACAAGTTAAGGAGACAAAGCCATAGAAAAATTATGGAATCCTTGAATGAGCAATATAGGAAAGAAATAGAATGCATGACGCAGATTCAAAGTGCTGTACAGGAAAATAAAACCTCAATGACAAGCTCGAAAAACCATTTGAATGAAAGTGAAAACAGACTTTCAGACCTTAAAGACACCATTACAGCTATTGAACAGGTAAGAAAAGGTGTCTTAATAACAAGTAGGATGCAGGAAAAAGTAGTTCAACATATGCAAGGCAATGTGAAGATGAACAACATGAGACTAATAGGCATCAATGAGAAGGAAGGAATACATACAAATGATATAAAAAGAACATGGGCAGAAGTAATAACAGAAAAATTTCCAAATATGGGAAAAAATCTGACATTCAGTAACTGAAGCATACAGAACTCCAAATAACATCAACACAATTAAAACCACACCCAGACATAATAATCAAGATCCCAGAAATTAAGCACAGGAACGCTATACTAAAAGCCACTAGAGAAAAGAAACAGATCACATTTAAAGGAAAGCCCATCAGAATAATGGCAGATTTTCCAAACAAACTGTCACGTCAAGAAGAGCATGAAGCAAAGTACTACAAGCCTTGCAAGACATCAGATTCCAACCCAGACTGCTATGTCCTACAAAACTCTCTTTTAAGTTCAATGAAGAAGTGAAATACTTCCATGACAAAGACCAACTAATTTCATGATGACAAACTTAACTCTATACAGAATATGAAAAGATATTCTAGAGAATGATCAAAATGACCACAACTTCATGAAGGAGAGTGGAAGGAACTCACTAGGGCAACCAACTAAACACAGGAGAAAAAGAGATATACAACAGCAATCTTTCAATTATTATTTTGCATACAGCAGCAAAATGTTTCCATCAGCATATTCTACAAATGGACTTTTCCTGCACGAAATGGATCATGATTGTGGCTGGATTTCTAGGTTGGATATTAAGGAAATAACAGTAGCTCAGTCCTACAAATGATACCTGGCCACCACTAACCATCATGAATACTGTCTATGTGCACAACATACTAGAACTTTGAGTGCTACTATATCCCCAAAATGTTAGAAGTGGTATTCATATATTTACTACTCTCATATTTATGTTATGCTTTATTCCTAATAATTCTTTACCACTATGAAAACTTTTCCTTAGTTGAATTGTTTTCAAGTATTTAATTTTGAATTAATATTTAATTAATTTTCTGAATATTGTTTAATCTTAATTTTTGTTTTCCAATTTATATTGTGTATTTGATATACAATCTATGTACAAGACCATTAGAAACTTTAAAAAGTATATTTCCACTTTCCATTGACTTTGTATTAGTTCTTCCTTGTCTTTTACATGCATACAACAGGTCTTTCTTTTTTCTTTCAGTCCTTTGAATTAATTATAGTTTCTTACACACTTGCTCTTTTTTTTCTAATGTGGAATAAGATGCTATTTAATTTTGTTCTCTGATAGCTAATTTCTTTCATTTGTATGTTTTAATGATTGTTTTTCTTTACAATTAGTTATGGACAATTTCATTTTTTGTATATTGCTAAGATTTTATTCAAATTTCTTGTTCAAAAAGTTCCTTTTTCTTGGAAATGTCCTATGATTTTAACTAAATTCAGAAATTTCTAATCTTTAAAAAGTAAATAAATACAGAGAAAAAATAATACAATCAAAGAAAAAAAATGAAGGTACAACTTACTGAATCTGTGAGATGCATTGAAAGCTGTGTTAAGAGGGAAATTTAAAGTGATAAACTCTCAGATCAAGAAAACAGAATGAGTCCAAAAAAGCAATCTTATGCTGCACCTAAATCTCCTAGGAAAAAAAGAGCAAGTGAAGGCAGTGAATTATAAAGATCAAAGTTGCAACAACAGCAATGGAGACAGAGAAAACAATGGAGAGATAAACCTTTTGGAGGTTCTTAGGACGGTTGTCTAATTCATCCTGTGCATGGTTTTGCTCTTGCTATGTTTCCCATGTTTTCTGCTTGCAGTCACTGTGTTGTTTCACCCTTAAGTCCCTGATTTCTATTCAGCAGTGTTATGCCTCTCCATTTTTATTTCCTTTGAGTTCTTACACTAGGGAGACTACATGATGTGTAACACTAAAACTATACTTAGAATGCCTGTCATTCTGGTCTTTCAGATGTATGCCACTTCTAATATAATTTCAGTTACTGCTATACTCTCTCAAGTAAATGGATTGCTTATAAGAATACAAAAAAAAAAAAAAAAAGGTTATAAAGGAGAGTAAGAGACTAGGAAGGGAGCTGGGGAGATAGCTCCAAGGCACAAGTGCCTGCTGGGCAAGTGCAAGGTCGTGAGTTTGAACCCCGGTCACACACACACACACACACACACACACACAAAGAGACTAGGAAAAATACCATAGGATTGAGAGGCTACAATTTGGTATATGTTTAAATTTCGAAATTTCTGTGTGAAAATGTGTAACTGCTTTTATCACGTTCTCTACAGATTTATTACAATATCAATGTTTGATAGATAATATCAATTCCAAGTTAAGTCTACGATGTTTAATACACAGAAAGACAGTGATGTTACGCTCAAGTACCTATGTTGTACCTATGTTGTACCTATGTTGTACCTATGTTGGGCTTTTCTTCTGGAGGATTAAGAATATAAGTTTACAGATCAAAAGTAGAGAAAAAGAAGGGCTACAAGGATTGCCAATACTTTGGCCCTATCTCATCAAGGTAAGTGAGGAATGAAGACATAAGAGAACCTGTGCTGTAACATCTTATAACTCTGTGGTTTCCCAAATATTCTGTTCAAGGAGTATATGAGGCCACAGAGGAAAGGAATTGAAGATATATACTGTGCCTAAGGAGAGACGCATAGAGAGAAAACATTCTCTCAGGCTTTCACAGAAAGCAAACTGGTCAAGCAATGGTTGTGACTCATCCATATGGCTAACACTGACAACAGTTGTACAAAACACTGTATATGGTTTCAAAGTTAATCCTGAGGGGATTTGACTGACCTTAGGAGATATAAATGTTCCATGTTCTATCACACAAGTCTTGTTTTAACTTGTCCTCACCAACCAGTAGAAAAATTTAACCATAAGGCATAAAATGGAAAGCTAAATTAGTATGCTGAGCTGGAAAAGGTTTAAATCAACAGCTTCCAACATTGCCAATTTTGCCAAAAACCCACTGCAATTATGGAACATTGGATTATGTATATAACTACTTTCTCTTAGTTCAATGAGAAGAAATTTTTTGTACCAATAACGATTAGAAATATTATCATGTCTACACCCTGTGCTCCATATAACTACTAGGAAGACAACAATATGAATTGTATCAAATATTGGGAATACACTATTAATGTGTTTTGAAACTGTTAAAAAATAATAATAATAAAGAAAATAACAGAAAGATTCAATGAGTCAAAGAGTTGGTTCATTAAAAGTATCAATAAAATTGATAAATCTCTAGCCAACTTATAAGAAAAGGAAAGAAAAATTCCAATTCATGCAATACAGAATGAAAAGGATAAAATCACTATAGGCTCTATAGAAATACAGAAGATCATCAAGAGTTACTTCAAACTCTGTCCTCTAACAGGATGGGAAACACAGAATAAATGAACAGATTCTTAGAAACATGCAAACTACCAAGGTTGAATCAAGAAGAGATAAAAATTCTGAATAATCAAATATCAGTCAAAGAAATTAATATGTAATAAAAACTACCAATAAAGATAAGCCCAGGTCTTGAAGTATTCATAGATTAATTCTACAAGAATTTTATAAAAGCCGTACTTCCAATCCCGCTCAAACTTCAGTGAAATTAAAAGGGAAGCAATGCTACCAAGTATATTCCTGGAGACAAATATTACTCTGATATCAAAACCAAAGAATGACCCAGACAAAATGATAACCACAGATAAATCTTTCTAATGAACATAGGTGGAAAAATCCGTAGTAAAATACTTACAAACAAAATACAGCAAATCATCAAGAAGATTATCCATCATAAGCAAGTGGGATTCATTGCAGGAAGTCTAGAATAGTTTAATATATGCAAATCCATAAACATAATACACCACATCAACAAAGCCAAGGTAAAAAGCCACATGTTCATCTGGATTGGTGCAGAAAATCTTGACAAAGTCCAATGCTAATTCATGATAAAAACTTTACAGAAAATCAGAATAGATGGGCTTTACCTTAACATTATAAAAGCCATCTACGACAGCCAGTATCATACTAACTGGATAAAAACTAAACACCTTTACTTTAAATTCAGTAACAAGATAAGGAGTTCTGCTGTCGCCTCTTTTGCTCAGTATAGTTGTGGAAATATTAGCCAGAGCAACTAAACAAGAGAAAGGAAAGGAATAACTGGAAATGAAGTGAAATTATCATTATTTGAAGATGACATGATATTGTGTATAGAAGACCTCAGAATCTCCACTAAGAGACTTGTAGATTTAATAATTAAATACAGTAGTGTAGCAAGATACAAAGTCAGCACACAAAAATCAATGGCATTTCTATATGCAAACAATGAATACACTGAGAAATTATGGAAACCACACCTTTCACAAGAATAGCCCCCCAAAATGAAATACTTTGGAATTGATCTCAAAAAGGAAATAAAAGATGTATGCAGCAAAAATCATAGTACTCTGAAAACCAAGACTGAATATTTCAAAAAATGGAAAAATATTCCTTGGTCCTGGATAGGAAGGGCAACATTGTGAAAATGGCAATTTCCCCAAAATTGTTGTACAGATTCAATTCAATCTGCATTGAAATACCATTAGTATGCCATGCAAATCTAAGAGAAAACATTCTTTAAATTCATCAGGCACCAGAAGAGACTAGAATGGCAAATGTGGTTATGGGAAAGAAAAGAGAGTCAAGAGGCATCACAATCCCGAACTTTAAGTCATAGTATAAAGCTACTGTGATAAAGTCAGCATCATAC
>PVJA010006021.1:28126-75769 GCA_004027025.1 Myocastor coypus
AAAAAAAAAAAAAAAAAAAAAAAAAAAAAAAAAAAAAAAAAAAAAAAAAAAAAAAAAAAAAAAAAAAAAAAAAAAAAAAAAAAAAAAAAAAAAAAAAAAAAAAAAAAAAAAAAAAAAAAAAAAAAAAAAAAAAAAAAAAAAAAAAAAAAAAAAAAAAAAAAAAAAAAAAAAAAAAAAAAAAAAAAAAAAAAAAAGCGGACTTAAGGATCAATGGAATAGATTAGAAATAGATGTAGACACAACTACAAACACATTCAGCCCCCTTATCTTTGACAAAGGGTCCAGATATAGTTTCTGGAATAAAGATAGCTTCTTTAATTCATGGTACTATAAAAACTAGCTTTCCACATATCAAAGGCTTAAAATAGACCCATGCCTACCATTATGCACAAAGCTACAGTCAAAAAGGATCAAATTATTAAATGTTAAAAATGTAGCAATTATTGCTGGGCATGGTGGTGCACGCCTGTAATCCCAGCATTTGGGAGGCTGAGGCAGGAGGATCGGTAAAAGTTTGAGACCAGCCTGGGCTACAAAAGTGAGCTCAAGGCCAGCCTCAACTGCATAGTGAGACCCTGTCTCAAAAAGACAAAAAAAAATATAGCAATATATCTTCTGGAGTAGAAAGTAGGTAAAATTCTTAAGGATATAGGGTAGGTAGAGAGTTCATGAACAAAAGTCAAATATTTCAAAGAATCAACAATTGAGATCTCATCTTTTTCTTTTTTTCTTTTTTTTTTTAAATTTTATTTTATTTTTTTCTTGTTTCAGAACCTTTGTTTGTTTATTCACTCATTTTTATGGCCGGCTCAGCCCACCCTGATGGCCGGGCTGGCGCAGCATGTGGTGCCGGGGATCGAACCGAGGTCCCTGAAGCCGCCCAAGCTTTCCCAAGCAGGCTCTCTAGACCACTGAGCCATCCCGCCAGGCCCCTTCTTTTTCAAAATTTTCTGCACATCAAAAGAAATTAACAACAGAGTGAAATAAAATCCACGAATTGGGGATAAATTACAACAGATTGTCCTTGAGACAAAGGTTTTATATCTAGAACATATAAAAATTTAAAAACCAGGCCTCTAAAATTCAAAGACCCAATCCAAAATGGGCATCTGAGATTAATATAAACTTCACAGATGAAGAGATACAAATGACAAATAAATATATGAAAACATGTTCAGCATCACTCATCATTCAAGAAATGCAAAATAAAACAGTAATGAGATGCCATCTTATACCATGAAAAAAAAGGCTGTCTTCAAGAATTCAGCCAATAACAAATGCTGGAGAGGCTGTGAGGGAAAAAGAACCCTTTTCACTGTTGGTGGGAGTGCAAGCTCATACAGCCATTATGGAAATGAGTGTGGAGATTTCTCAAAAAGCCATGATTGAATGTGCCACTCAATGCAGCTGTTCCCATCCTAGGTATTTTTCCAAGAGAACTGAAATCACCATACCACAGTGAAAGATGTGTACCTATTTACACGGCAGCCCAATTTGTTGGAAACAACCCAAATGCCCATCCACAAAAGAATGGATAAAAAATATATGTGTTTTTTATATAGTGGAGTATGATTCAGTTATAAAAAGATGACTTTGAGGTATTGTAGATGAATGTATGCAACTAGAGACTGTAGTGGTAAGTGAAATAAGTGAGACCCTCATGCGCAAACACTCTATTGTTCCACTAGTGTGACAACCTGAAATAGTAAACATAGCCTTAAAGTTACAATAGATAACATGAAAAGGAAAGAACGTTTCCAATAGGAAGAAAAAACTGGGATGAGTAAAAGGATGAAAGAAAGAAGAGAAAAGGATATATTTAGGTGTATATGTAGGATAATTTGATTGCATGGCCTATTCTGGTCTTTTGAAAGGAATAGTTAATGCTTAAAATATTTTTCTTTATATTCTTATTGCTTACTTCTTTTGAATTCTTATGACATGTGTTGCTTTGTTTCACTTTTAAAAATCAATTTTGCACATTTATAACTGGTAATCAAAACAACTAACTTGAAGATAACATTATACATTACACCAACTATTACTGAATTCTTTTTGTTCCATAAAACTATGTATATGTTCTAATGCTATCTTTTGTTACTGTGTAATATTCTTTTAAAAATTAAATAAATAAAGAATATACATTCTAAATTAAAAAAGAATCTCCTTTGGCCCAAAATTTCTACTTCTTGGAATCTTCTTTTAGAGTAAAAACACTAATATGTGGTAATATATGCAGGGATATTTATGTTAGTGAATGACCACTTGAAAACAAAAGCAAACGAATGAAAAACTTTGACCATTCTGAATGCCAGTAGGTAGAGTGATTACATACTGACTGATGAGTGTACTACACCGTAAATGTGCACCTAATGAAAAAAAAAAAAGATTAGATATTTATCAGATTACCAAATACATGTGTACAACATAAAATACTGAATGGAAAATAAAAAGAATATTGCCAGAATATTTGCTATCCTATCCTTGTAGCCCTTCTTTTTCTCTAGTTTTTGGTCTATAAACTTAAGTTGTTAACTCCCCAGAAAATAAACTTAATGATACTATTACTCTATAACGTAGTTACTTGAGCTGAACATCACTGTCTTTCTGAATATGAAATGCCTTAGACTTAAAATGGAATCAGTATTTTCCATCAATAATTGATATTCTAATAAATCCCTATAGAATGTCATGAAAAAGTTACCCATTTTTCCATTGAAATTTAGAAATCTAACCATATACAAGTTTGTAGCTGGTCAATCCTATAGCATTTTTCCTTGTCTCTTATTCTCTATTACCCTTTAAAAATATTAACTTGAAAGACCATATATCAATAATTGATATGACATGAGAAGCAGCACATATCTGAAAGACCAGAATGACAGGCATTTCAAGCATGGTTCTAGTATTATACATTGCTATTCCCAGTGTCAAAAACCTGATGGAAATACTTAGAACCATTGTCCAATTCATCCAATGTGTACATAAATGCATGGTTTGGCCCTGTTATTTTTCTGCTTGCTGTCTATTCACTATTTAATCCTTAAGTTCTTGATTTCCGTTTAGCTGTGTTATGCCTTTCCATTTTTATTCTTTTGAGTTCTCATCTGAGGACTCAGAAAATAAGAGAACCTGTGCTGTAACATCCCATAACTTAGTGATGCCCCAAATTTTCTGCTGAAGGAGACTATGAGGTCATGGAGAAAAGGGATTGATGATGTACAGTGTGCCTAAGGGGAGTCACGTAGAGAGAAAACATTCTCTCAGGCTTTCAGAGAGCAAATTGGTCAAGCGATAGCCATGACTCATCCAGATGGTTGACATTGACAAAAGCTCTGCAAAACACTGTACCTGGTTTCAAGATAAATCCTAAAGGGATTTGACTGAACTTGTCAGATACAAAAGTTCCATGTTTTGTAAGTTTATTTTATTTATTTATTTAGTAGTACCAAGGATTGAACTCAGGAACCTGCACTTGCCAGGCAAGTGCTTATTCTGAGCTATCTCCCCAGCCCCATGTTTTGCTATATAGGTCTTGCTTTAACTTGACCTTAACCACCCAGTGGAAAAGTTTAACCACAAGGCATAAAATTTAAATTTAATATGGTGAGCTGTGAAAGGCTCAAGTCAACAGCTTCCAACATTACCAGTTCTGCTGATAACCCACGACTGTTATGTTATACGGACTATACATACAACTACTTTCTCTTAGTTCAATGCAAAGAAATATTTGTACCAATAGTGTTTAGAATACATATGTCTGCATCTTGTACTTCGAACAACTACTATGAAGACAACAGTATGCATTGTATTAATTACTGTGGTTTTGCTACTAACATGTTTTGAAACTGTCTCATTGCTATTTCTTTCTTTCTGAAATTAATAAAATTTTAAAAAAGAAAAATCCTCAAGGGATCATGTCCAGTTGACTTCAAACCACATATTCTTAATAAAATTTACTCTCATCAGCTTGTGAGACACTAATAACACAATTAATTAACACGAGACACTAATTTCATAAGACAGTTTGCTCCTTGTAATTATACTAAAAATAAAAGAAGGCAGTCAACTGGTAAAAAAAAAAAAGAAAATAAAAAATAAAAAAAAAGAATAGTAGCAGAAAGATCTAGAGGGTAATCACACTTATTTAAAATTACACAATGGTAAAAAAAAAGTTGCCCCTTGCATGGAATTTATAGTTAAATCTAAAAAGTCCACGGAGAAATATACACCTATAGGCACATGAACTTACATAAATGATGTGACCCTCAGTCAGTGAATACTAAGAATATTGCAAACAGAAAAATATTAATATTTTTAAAGTGACGACTCTTAAATTCTATTTTATTTTAATTTGGACGTTTACATGTACATGTAGAAAAATTGCAGGAATCTTGGTATATTAAAAAGCATGAAGTAGTTCATTCCTCAGGACCTCAAAAACAAAACTATTTCTTAAGTAAGACTTCACATGTAGAGCTACAAGACTAAAACATTCAAATAATTTCAAAATTTCTGATACATGTTGCCAATATTTTGTTTTTGAAATTGTTTCTGCCATACTGGTTAGGTTTTATTTATTTATTTTTTTTACCACCACATTAAATTTATTATTCCAATGGCACTAACACAGCTGGTGATACTCGTGGTGACACCGCACAGGACCTTGCCTTCCAGGGCTTACCTACCAAGAATAAAAATTCCAGTCTTTACTCTTTCCTTAATCTCTGGCTTTGTCATGCTAGTTTGTTTATTATTTTTTTTTGAAGAGTCTCTCATTTTTAGAATTCAAATGATAGGTGCAGTGGTGCAGATCTGCACCCCAGCACTTGGCAGGTTAAGATAGGACGACTGCCATGGGTTTGAGGCCAGCCTCTGCTACATGGAGAATCCAAAATCAGTCTAAACTATATATGATGAGACCTTGTCTCAGAAATAAATAAGTAAATAAATAGAGAGATAGATAGATAGATAGATAGACAGATAGATAGATAAATATTCAAACTGTACTACACACACACATAAAGATGGGCAGAAGACTGGGCATTTGCCACAGTGGCAGCATTTGCCACCCACTGGGGTCACCTGGCCTAGTTCAAGGACTACAGGCCAGTGAGCTTATTAGAGCTCACAAGCCTAGTTCTTTCCTTTACTAAAATCATGAGGGTAACACAAAAAATAAGGTAATTATAAAATGTTCAGTATAGCATTCTGCTATATGCTAAATTATCCCTGGATTACATATGCTATGTGATACTTAGAAAATAGTTCTTATGCGACATTGTTTAGGAAGTAATTATAAGCAAAACTTCTGTACACATTCAGAACAAACACAATTCTTTTCTAAAATATTTGTGATCTATAATCAAAAATGTGTAGCACTTGAAGAGCAGGAGGGATGACTTTCTATACAAATATAATGATTTGCAGGCTATTCTGTTAAATGGCTTCTGCATTCTTTAATCTAAGTATGGATATGTTTCTCCCCTCTTGCAATGCTATAACTATACTAAAAAAAAAAAAAAAATCTCTCTTTATCTAAAACCAAAACGTAAGTGGCAAACGTATGTTTTTATCTTTTCAATCTGAAAACCCTGCTTGGGAAAAATACTCCAACATGCAGGTCGGTGTCCAGGCTGTAAAGCACGGTGCCTGGGATTGGCACCTGGAAGTGCAGTCTGTGATAGCAGGATGGAGTGGAGGGTGACATGTACCACAAGAAAGTCAGTTGAGGCCCTCAAGTGGGGCCATTAGCAGCAGAGAGGGTTCATTAGCTGATTGGTGTCCCCTCCTGAGCCCCTCTAACTGCACTTGTGCACTTTCCTCCTCTTTTCTGTTAGTCAGTGGATATGGTAACCTAGTTCTGTGTACTGACTCACCTCTAAAGAGGCTGGCAGCTGAAGACCATCTGCTTTGAACATTCACAGAAAACATCCCTCTTCTGAAGGGGACTCTGGGTGACTCATTCCCATCTCTTTCACAGTAAAAGCAGTAAAACATAAATGTGGATAGGATATATTATTATCTTTGCTTTTCAAGTTATAAAATTCATTATATAGCATACTTGTATTTGTAAAAATAATCGCTACGAATATATTAAAGTTATTTAAAATGGTTAATAATAGTTAAAAAGAAGTGAGAAAGCTGAGGAGATAGCTCAGTGGTCTAAGCACCTGCCTGGCAAGCTCGATGATCTGGGTTTGATGCCCGGCACTACAGGCCATGCAGCCCCTGGTGCTGAGGTAGCCACCAAAAATGGGCGTGGCAGTGTGCACCTATAATTCCAGCACTGGGAAAGCTGAAACAGGAGGATCACTAAGATTCCAAGCTGTGTAGCAAGACCCTGTGCCAAATAAATAAATAAGGAAATGATTTTAAAAAAGTAAGAAGTGAGCAAAAGGAAGTCAAGATGGATATTTATATAATTTATTAAATAATTTTGAAAAAATAATGTATTAAATAATTTTGACTTTTAGTTTAAAACATTTATAACATAGAAGTTAAATTTTAAAATAAAGAATCTCTTAAAATTAGTCTAAAGTAAATAAATCTATATCAAGTATGGCCTGCTAACAGAAAATAACATAATAAGAAATTATAGAATGAAATGTGTTTATAAGTTTAGTTGAATACATGTTGAAGGCAAATATTTAAGGAATATAAAATATTTTAAAGTCCATTGGTATTATTATTTTGAAACTCTAACATATAGAATAAAACAAATAATTTCTCTAGTATTGTTGGAAACTTGGTTTATATTTTACAATTAATTTTAAAATTGTTACTAGTACATACTTGCAATACATGAAATCTATAGTCATTTTGGGGAGTGGGTACATCTTGGATTTTTTTAAAATCTTAGCTCCTGGGGCTTGAGAGATAGCTCAGTGGAATAAGTGCTTGCCTGGCAAGCACAACGGCCTGAGTTCAATCCCTGGTTCCACCCAATAAATAAATGAATAAATAAATAAATAAATAAATAAATAAACAAACAAACAAATACATACATACATACATACATAAAATCAAATCTTAGCTCCTGTTTATTGCACATGCTTATCTTCATTAAAGTCACTAGGTTTGTACACATGGCATATTCTTACTCTATTTATTTATCCGTCCCCTGGAAATCTGAATTTTTAATATAGAAAAAAGGACAAGAATTTAAGTAAAAATATTATAGGTTATATTTGAATTGAAAATAACACGATTCACTTTTTAAAAATAAATTTGTTTTCTAGTTTGAAGCACTAAGAAAGCCCTCAGACAATGATAACCAAGTCCTCACAAGCACTACAAGCAAGGACTTTTGTTTCTAAATACAATTCTTTTTCCCAGAGAAACTTAGGGCTTGAAGAGAATTTGAATGACAGAGCACAAGGGGGTTTTAAGCTCTGCTGTGGTAAGGAAGCAGATAGTTCCTTACTCTGAATACTGGGAAGTAAAGCATTTCACTTGTTTTTCTTTGCATAATGACTGGCAAAGGAAAGTTTTAAAAATATTCCAGACACTTGGTAAAATGGTATATGCCTGTTGTTTCAACTACTCAGGAAAGTTTAAAGCAGGAGTATTGGTTATGCCCAGGAATTCTAAAGCAGGTTGTGTGGGCAACTTAATGCTGCTCCCTGCTCCACCGAGAGCGAGCCAGCGAGAGAGAGAGAGAGAGAGAGACAGAGAGAGAGAGAGAGAGAGAGAGAGAGAGAGAGAGAGAGAGAGAGAGAGAGAGAGAGAGAGAGAGAGAGAGAGAGAGAGAGAGAGAGAAGGCCGAAGTGGTAAATGAAAGAAGAGGAAAAAGCAGGAAAGAGATATAAAATTAATGCATTAGAAAAAAATTATACTGCAGCCATAATGAAGTAATGATATAATTTAGGAATCTCAGTTATCACCATATTCCAAAAGTGGGAAGTATTTAGGAAAAGCTATGTATTTTTAGGTAGCTAGATAGCCCCCCACACACACACTTAGAATTTTAGATGGCACATTTTAATTTTACAGTGGACACATTAGGTTGCTTCCACATGAGCCCATATTCACCTGCTGATGAGTCTTTGTACTATGAAATTATTGGGGACTAAGAAGTTTTAGAGTGTACATTTTATGTATGAATTATGTTCAGTTTGAACCAAATCAAGTATGGGACTGCAATGAACAAACTGAGGTAAGAGAGAAGGGCACTAGTCAAATAACATCACAAGGAAGACGCAAGTACATCCTCAATGGAGCTACTCAAAGTAACTGGAGAGGACAGATCAAGCCTACATGAATCAGTAGCCCCAGAGAAGAAAATGACAGGGAGAAAATAAGATCTGGAAAGAATCAATTTATTAATAGATCCTGGAATCTGAATCATATGAACAAACTCTAAAAACAAATTTTTCAGAAGAACTGAGGAACTATGAATTTGGAATATATTAAATAATGTGAAGGAACTACTGTTAAATTTTTAGGTGTAATGTTGCTATTGTAATTGTGTGTGAATATGTCCATTCTTTTCAAGAGCATATAATTAATATATGTGGATAAAACATCATGATGCTTAAAGTTTGTCTTTTAACATATGTTACATGATACACATACGGAAGGTATAGATGATCTTGAGTCTCAGTGATAGGTATGTTACCTTCACTTTCTTTTGTTTGTGCCTGAAAACTAAAATTAAAAAATTCAAATTAGAAAACTTCAGCAATTTATTTGTGTATCTATTTATTTACTTATTTTAATGTTTTATTGGACACAGGGTCAAATAGTAATCCTCCTGTCTCAAATAAACAGCTCTTGGTCTGCATTACACAGATTCTTGTACCTTTGCCTTTGTAGGCACGGAGAAGGACTAACATGAGAGGCAAGAGTATGCCCATCATTCAGGAATGCAAAAGAGAAATGTTTTACATGTTGGTTTGTTTTTACTTCTCGTAAATGTGGGGTGTTCCTTCCTGTCTTTCTAAACACTACTCATGCTTTCGTCCCTCTTTCCATGCTTTTTCCATGCTTCCACTTCCTTTGTAACTCCCTTTCCTAAATGCTTTCTTTAGGACCTAGGGCTTGGAGAATCCTAAAGCATAGACTGCTCTTATTGTCTTATTTTTAATTTATATTTTCCTTTTTTTTTTTACTTTCCTGAAGAATACATAAGCTTTACAGAATAATTGCTCCCTCTAATAAGACATTAATGCCTGGTAAACTTCAATATATACCTGTTTCATTTGTTGATTATTTGTACGGTTAAAAGATATGGTTGAAATATATTTTTATAAATACATTCTCTTACGAAAGAGGGGGATCCCCAAAGTGATTGTCCTCTACTGAACAGGTGAAAACAAGATGTCATATTAGGAAATAGCTTACATTTTCATAAGGGCATTGATTCATCATTTGAGGACGAAACCCATGGCTGTGACCCCTCCTGTTCTTTGGAGCTTCCACGCCCACTTTAGATGTGAAATGGAGTGTGGAGTCTTGGTGTCAGTGCCAGCTCTATTTAGAAATTACATTGTTTCCTCTCAGAAATTCCTCCTGGAGTTTCAATGGGAGAAATTATTCTTCATTTTCCTTCCTGAAAACTGTCGTGTAATATCGCTGGCAGGGAGCGGGCGATTGGTTCCACCCTGTAGCTTGCCGGGGTTCTGTGGAAGTTGAAGTAATGTCTATATATAGTATATAAAAAGCCTTAGGCTAACTGTAGATGAAAAGCGCTCTAGATATGCAAGGTATTATTACTGCTAACACGTTGTTATTTTAACTTTTCTGCAAGTTACAAGGAGCCTATAAAAATGTGTCCAGCAGTATTTTACAGCCCTTGCTTTGTACATGGAGCCCTTTACCTCTTACAATTTGTTTGTCTTATATGAGCACTACCTGTCAATTTTTATTAAGGAAAGTAATTTGAGGCATTTTTGAATGTTTTTTTTATATGACATGTCCTTGGAAGGAGTGAAATGACCAACAACACCGTTGGTTAAGCCTCACTATTTTAGCACTGCTAAATAAAGAGGCACAAAGCCTGCTTTACCCAGGAATAAAAAAAAAATTAAAAAATTAGGAAAATAATCTACTCCCGTCACACTGAGCCTTAAATATGATTCAGCTGCTACCTGCTGACTTAATCAATCCTTTTCAGTTAAAAAATAGAAATTGGAGTGTAATATGCATGATGAAAATTTTAATAAAGTACACTGGGATTTCTTTTTCTTAACGGGATATGAAAATGATCTGAAGGTGGCCATCTCACCTTTCCCCACGTTCTGACAAATGCAAAGCAGTTGATACAGAATCATTAAAACCTGGCTGCAGTTCTGTGTGCTCATGGCAATGTAGAGTCTGGTAATATCTTCTCCTTTTGGAGTCAGAAAAATGAATGTGGGTCAGTAGGATGACCTGAGGCCTGCTCTTTTGTTAAGGTGTTTGGATTTAGATCTGAGAGAGTTTTCTTCTAGGCATAAAATCAGTCAGTTCACACTCATAGTGTCTTTGGAAATAAAGGGTAAAGAAAAGGACCCAAGGTCTGAATTATTATATGTCCATCTTCATTGTCACTAACAAGTAGAAGCCTTTGTACCTCTAACTAGCAGGAATCAGCAACAATTATAAACAAAGGCATTTTTTAAAATTATAAACAATTATAAACAATTATAAACAAAGGATTTTTTAAAAATAACAGTTCCAGAAAGTAAGAATGTTTTTTTTTTAATTTTATTTATGGGCAAGTGCCATCAAACAGAACTGTCTGAGGTGGTAAAAATGTCCTATCTCTGTGCACTACAGGAAGATAACTTCTCATGTGTGGCTATTGAGCACTTCTGGAATGTGATCAATGAAAGTGAGAAACTGATTTCTTCGTTTTATTTCGTTCTAATTTTATTTTAGTCACTTTCTCTTCACTAGCACATAAGATGGACACTAGTGAGGGCTTATTTTGGCCCATGGTTTAGCCCATAGTCAGCTGGCTCCAAAACAGAAATGGCACGAAAGGGGCATAGGAGAGGAAGCTGCCCACATCAAGAAGGCCAGGAAGCAGAAGGAGAAGGGAGGAGCTGGGGGCAACCATGTACCCTTCCAGGTCTCACACTGGTGACCCACCTCCATCCAGGCAACATCTCCTGGCAGCAAGTCAGGTATGAGCTTGTTAGGGAACTGATCCCTTGATGCGTACAGTGACTCCGTCATCCAGCCATCTTTCAAACACATGAAGCTTTTGAGGGACATAAAATATTTGCTTCAGTAGATACATCTGGCTCATGGTGACCATAAGAAAAGATGAAATGTAGAAATCAGGAAGAGTAGGTCTCTCCAACCCCAAATGTGTCCTGGAGAGCCCCTGGCCACGCAATTTGATAGGTGTAATGGTATATGTCAAAGGACAGAAGTCTGGAGTTGAAACATCTGAATACAAGTCCTCAAATTTATGACTTTAGACAAGTTACTTCTTTAAAGTATGGAAATAATATTTGCCTTGTGAATTTGTTCTGAAGATGAACAATGAAAATGTTATGACACCTAGCCAGAGGCTTTCCATCTAAAAGGTACTCATCAAGTATTAATACTTCCTCACAATCATTATAAACATGGTGACAACAGAAGACCAGGCCTACGTTGGGACAGCCATTAGCCTAAGAGCACTTAATTGTTGTAGAATGTGGGTGGATTTCTGGGAAATCAGCCAAAACATGTGAACTTGTTTAAAGGTTGGATCCAGACTGTTCATTCATACAATACATCTCTAAGTACCAGGTTGCATGCAGCACTATGTGGTGCATGGTGGGGGATAAAAGAAGAGACACCAACAATACTATCTACCCTTAACTTCTTATGATATGTAGCCCAGGGTAGTCTGTAATTACATGAGTTAAGAAGTTGTGGCAATGATTGATCAGTGGTGACAATATTGGTTAATGCAATGATAGCTATAAAAATGAGTTCCTTCATAATTTCCTAATTAGTGACTGGTTTGTGTTAGTTTTCCCCCAAACCCCTCATGTAGCCACAGAAAAGACTTCTAGACTTTGTGATTAATTCATGATCCAATGCTGGGATTATGGGTGTGAGTGTTACCCCCTAACCTGTGATAAATAGCCGGAATGCAATTTAAGAGAGACAAACTTGTTCTCTGTGGCCATACTATTACTGCTGCTCCTGCCTTTGTGCTCTTGCTGTCTTACTATTTTTCACTGCCTTGAGATGCTGCCCTCTGCCACATGCGACTCTGCCTTGGAGCTATCTGAGTAGGGACTGAAACCTCCACTAACTCTGAGCTAAATAAATCCCTTCCTTCCTTTATTTTGGGTGTCAGGTATTTTGTCTCAGCAATGATAGAAAAGTAACTAAGACAGTGATGGTAACTCCACATAATTTCTACTTCTTCAATCCTATTCATTATTGATTTGAAGCTCTCATAGGGCAGATGTGTCACCTTAGCTTTATTTATATAATAGTAGAATTAGTGTTCCATAGTTCAAAAAATTTCCATGAATTAGAGTAAAGATTAACAAGCATCAAAATAATGCTTGAAGAAAACATTTCATGTCTATTTGCAACAGTGTTTTTCACCTTAAGTTTTAAACTGAAAGGGTAAATATCTGAGACAAATGAGGCTTTGGAATAAACATGTTGACCTGGGGTCACAAATCTGCAAGAGCTGGGGAAGTCAATCACTGTGGGCAGTCACACTGGCTGCTTGCCTTGGTGCTCAGGAAACAAGATCAGTGTGATGCTGTTGGCCAGAAGGCTTCGAAGTAGCCTGGAAAATGTGAGTGAAAATCATAACCTTTCCTGTCAGGTCAGTGATTTCAATCTCAGCCAGGCATAACTTCACAGAAGCGCCACTAATTGTCAGGACCCCTGACATATCCTAGTGTCCATCTCAAAGTCAGCAGTGCTGCCTGGCTTTTAGATTCCAGAGATTTGGGTTAGTAGTCACTGTCAGGAGATTTGCACACGACAACTGGCAGCAAATAAGTGATACTTACATTATATTCCAGTCTGCAGAATTTAACTTATCTTTTAAGCATATAAATTAAAGAAACGAACCAAAAAAAAATGCTTGAACTTTAAATGTTCAGAATATCTGATAAGAGAAGAACAGGGGCTGGGGAGATAGCTCTGTGGCACAGTTGTCTGCCTGTCAAGTGCAAGGTTGTGAGTTCGAACCCTGCTCAGAGAGAGAGAGAGAGAGAGAGAGAGAGAGAGAGAGAGAGAGAGAGAGAGGAACAAACCATTGAATTAGAAATTCACCTACTGATATCAACACATAAGTCTAGAGGTACCGCAGGGGAGAAAGAAAGACCATAATTTACCTTATGGTCAATTTTTGGCAGATAGATGATTAGGAGGTGTGAGTTATGCTCAGTGAAGTTAAAACATAATATCTGAAAATTTGAGCTGCAATAGCTGTGCTATTTATTACTTGAGACAGTCAGATGCTAATTTCTTCAGTTCCTGTGTAGGTCATGAGAGAAGTTTTAGTGGGTAGACCTTAACAGGATAAAGAAAAGTGGTTTGAAAAAAAATGTCCGAAAGAGTTTTATATGAGATGAAAAAAAATTGATACACTAGAAAATTCAGGCATGCGGCAGTTGATTTCTCAGTTGGGATGTGTTCAGGAAAAGATGGCAGCGTGCCTTCCCCATCAGGCCTTGGTAATCATTCCACGATTCATGAACAGATGCCTTGGTCAGATCCCCAAGTGTAAGTGAATTCATTAAAAGATCTGGGGAATTTGGGTATTAATTCTAAATCATTACATATTATAGATTTGCTGGAAACAAGCAGGGGGGCATGGCAAGGGAAGGAAATAGTAGAGATTATATCTAATTCTCGGCCAGAGGTTGGTTCATGAGATCACCAAAAGAGCTCTTTTTGCATAAGTTTTAAAAACTTTAAAGGAGAAAAAATATTTAAGCAGTTATTGTCACAGTGAAGATGGTGACACGAGACAAAGTAGAATGATGGATGCCAAGTGCCATATATGGAAAAACTAGAAATCTATTGGATGGAATAAAGTGCACAGATGATTTTGATCTATATACTTTTAAAAGGGATATTTGATTTTTTTTGTAAAGAGGATTGTCCTACAAAATATTAGAAATGATGGTGTTTATGATAATAAGTAGTGCTCTAAATATATTGTGGAATTTTAATTTCTTTATAATGGGCTTAGTTGCTCTCTTTCCAGATTTTTTTTTTTTTTAACTCAGACAATTTGGCACTGGTTGATATGTGGGTGGATATATTTTCTCACCTGCACAATTAAGTTGAAGTTATTTTTGGAATCATTTTCATTTTCAGCTATTATGATGATACCATACTTGGGAAAAATGCTGTTGAGTTTGAGTTAAGAGATTCTGCACATGTAAGGGCAAAATGTAACAGTCAGGTTACATGAGGAACTTCAAAACAGTGTTGAAACTGTTATACCAAGAATAAAGTTTTTGAGTACAGAATTCTAACAGGGATATGTTTCTCTTCATGTTCTGGTTACATTTTTATATAAATTCTAGTATAACAATTTTATGGAGGCTATACTAAATTCTTATCTCTACTTTTCAAATGAATTAATGTGATCCATAAATGAATAGTCTATGCGAAATTTTATTCTAGAACATGATTGAAATCAATTATAAAATTGCATTTTATTTTTACAACAAAGTCCTTTGTTTGATCCTATTTTGGATAGTTTGTTTTGATTTTGCTTATCTCTTCTACGGATCCTATTCCTGACTCCCATCAATTCACTGAAGTGGTAATTGTTTTATTGACAAATTGATCACCAAATAGAAAGTGCAGTTCTTGGTGACTGTGTATAGCAGTTGAGAAGAGATGTAGAATGCTGAGGAAAAACACAAACTAGACATCTGTCTATTTAAATTATCACTGGAGACCAGTGTGAGAAAACTGATACTTGTAGGTAAAATCTGTTACACAATTTTCCTTTGTCCATAAAGTTGTACTGTAACACAACTCAGTTTACATGTGATCTATCCCTGCTTTCACACTGAAGTTGCTGAAGTGATTAATTTCCACAGAGATCAAATGGGTTTCAAATTCTGAAATATTTACTATTTGATCTTTTATAGGAAGAGTTTCTCAACCTATGGCTAAAATGTAGTTTCATGCCTTTTAATTTAAACTTTATATTTTCATTTTTAAAAATATGGTAACTATTACAGAGTCACTAATTCAAAAGATAGCTCAACTCTTTTCTCCAGAAAATTTCTAAATCAAGATCTGAAAAAAAATGTTATGTGCTCTCTTTCCAATATCTTTGTTAGGTAAGAAGACCATATGACTTCTGGTCTCAGTGAGTGAATGAAAGAGGACTATAGGATTATGAGAAATAGCCATGGTTAACACTCTTCATTCCCTATGTTCAGTGCTCTTGCCTTAAATATAAACTTGGTACATCAAGGCTCCTTGTGCCATGCAAGAAAACCCAAGGAGATCATAACATACAGTCATGGTATGAGAGACGATCAAAAAATACAAGAATTTTATTTTTTAATAAATTTATTACAGCAAAAGGCAAACTACTAAGAGCAATGGAAAAGTATTTGAAAGATAAAGACTATTTTGAGTAGAAGGAGATTAATGGCTATCTTTTTGGGTAATAAATTTAAAATTTATACACTTTTTAAGAGCATAGTGGCTGGGATTTGATCCCCAGCATGTTTTGTGAACCCTGCCCCCAAGGTGCACTTAGACAGTAATTGAGACTGGGAATAGTGGTGTGCACCTGTAATCCCAGCTCTTGGGAGGCTGAAAACAGGAGAAACACTGCAAGTCTGATCTGAGTAGTGAGACCCTGTAGACCTTGTATTGAATACATTTTTTAAAATTTAAGAAAATTTAACATTTATTTATTTATTTATTTATTTATTTATCTATTTATTTGGTCGGGCATCTCACTGTGCAGCTTGGACTTATAGTGAATCTCCTGTCTAAGCCTCCCTAGTGTTGGGATTACAGGCATGTGCCACCATGCCCAGCTTTGTGGGTCTGTGCAGTGTGTGGAATCCTGGTCCTTGTGCTTGCCAGGCAGGCACTTAGATCTCTGAGATATCTCCCTAGCCCTATACACTATTTTTAAAAAGTTTTGTTTACCCTTTTGTTGATCAACAGCTTATGACAATTTCTGTGAAATGATAATATAACAGTTTGTCCTTACCCCCATTACTCATGGATCTGGCACCCTGCTATCTCTGGCTTTTACTCAAAGTCAAAATGATCTGGAAAGATAAATCTCTTTGTTCGAGTAGACATCTACACAGCTACAGCAGCTCCACTAAAGACATAAAAGACGTTCAGAACTTCTTCAGAAAGTGTCCATAATGATGGGATAAGTGTATTTGAAGCACAGGAGAATGTCATGAGGGGAATTAGTGACAATACACATTTTTCTGTAAGCTTTTTACATAGTTTAAACATTTTCAATCACACTGAACATCTTTCATTTTTGTTAATCACAGCCCTAAGTAAACCTACACTGTATGAAAAAACAATTTGCTCTCATACATTTCAGACTTTCTTGGTGAGGAACAGGATGGGAGGGAGAGCTGCCATAAAGTCTAAAATAACAGATCATCCGAACATTCTACCTCAAGTTGTTGTGCCAAACTAGTAATATTCTGTGCACATGAATCACAGTGTTCTTGAGCTCCTAACACCTTTTTCTTCATCCACCAATTTAACTTCTGCAACTTTTCTGGGCTATGTTTGCCTTCAAAGATGGCTGTCAATAATTCCTTTCCTTCTTGTTTACCCCAGTGTGGCATCCTTGGCTACCCTTGAACCCATACTGTGCTTTGTGAATTGACACATTTTGACCAATAACAGCAGCTGGTGTGGCATCCTGGGGTGCTTGAGGCCTAGAGTTGGAGACAAGAAAGGAAGTGACTGATTAAGAGTTGTCTGCGATGTCTAATTACATGGACAGTTGAGTAGGATGGAGACTAGGATACAATACTTTCGATCTCTGCATACATTACTATTGAATACAATAATTTGGATGTCATTCCTAATTTAGTCTTTGGGCATCTTTGTGGAGAGTTAGAGTAACATCTTAACTGAAGTGGATTTAAGAAAATATAATGAAAAAATGAGGGCAAAGTAAGTATAAATAACTCTTTAATGTCTTACTGAAAATCCAAGAACAGCAGGGGGCAGTAACTAACACAGAGGGTGATGCATAGCAAGACCAATTTTTGAAGCCAGAAATAGGATCATCTTATCTAACTCCCATGATACAATTCTTATGTTTAACCTAAAATTTGAAGACAGTGTTCACTGATTGTAAAAACAATCTGAAAGAAAGGTTAGTGAGAGAAAGGTTAGTGCTTGGCACAAAAGTTCTTGACAAAATATAATCCTTGTGTTTCAATTTCCATAATTTGTAACAAGAATTAAAATTATCATTTTAGAAAGTAATTGTGCTGATAATTTTTAATTTATTTGTGGCATGTAAGCTTGATAGTTCTCATAGTTCCAGATTCTTCCATTTGATTGTGGTAGAAAACATAAAAATTGATTTCAAGAAATATGATTTTAATAAGTTAGGTTCTTTTCTCCATGTAAAGGAATCTGGAAAATTTAGAAACCTACAGAAGTTAGATGGAAAAGCATGCATATGTAGGAAAGTAAAAAAAATTTTTAAACAGAATTATGAAACTGTTATTGCTCATTTTGCTTCCGCTATGTATTCTGTTGTAAATTTATGCTAAGATGACCATATTGTGTCATTAGAATCCATGAAGAATGTGTTACTATCTTTGACGAGAGTAACTAGTGGTAATTTAGACTGGACAGGGTAAGAATCATTGCAGAAAAATTTTCTTAACATTGCCAGTGAGATTGTATATGCTAGGAATTACATCGGCTTATGGTGTGTCCACTTTGAGATCACATCTGAAATCTTTAAATTGAAAAAGTCTATTTTCTATCATATCATATCATATCATATCATATCATATCATATGGGAAATATGTGAGTATAAAATGTAATTCAGGAAGGAATAAATGGGTAGAGTATTTTGGATTTAAAAGGCTCATTGGGGGCTGGGGAGATAGCTCCATGGCACAAGTGCCTGCCTGGCAAGTGCAAGGTCTTGAGTTCAAAGCCTGGTATGGCCAAAAAAGAAAAGAAAAAAGGCTCAGATTATCTAAGCTAACATATATAATCATTGTGGTACATGCACTCTTTGGAATATATTCTTTGTGCAATGATATTTTGGGTATAATTTTAAGTTGGTTTCATGTTGAGATCTGTTTTCTAGATTTTCAAGGGTCTATCATGTGATTTTTTTTATCCAATGTCAGCAATGTTATTATTATGATATTTGTAGGAAAACTGAACTTGTAACTGAAAAGCGGAAGTTTTCTGTAGCTTAGTTATGTGTCCAATTATTTTTATTCACTATGACAACAGTTAAACATAAGAAATATTGAGAGTAGTGTTGTGTTTCCTTTCTATTTTAATAGTTTATTACATTTCCTCCTAATAAAAGCAGTTTGGGTGTATTTCTGTGTTATTATCAAACTTAGTTGTTTCCATTTTGTGATGTTATACAAAAATGTTTCCTTTTTTAAGAAAATGAACCTTTCATTATGTCAATAAACATTTCTCTTCTGGGAGTGGTGATGCACGCCTGTAATCCCAACTCTTGGGAGGCTGTTAACAGGTGGATTGCCACGAGTCTGATCTAGTAGTGAGACCCTGAACACCCTGTAGACCCTTTCCTAAAATTACCAAAATAAATACTTCTCTTTATTATTTTTTTTCTACAAAGGCAACCTAACCATGGCCAATATCTATAACAAAAGTTCAATAAGTGTTGCATAAAATCAGGAGTCTTTTCACTGCTTTTTGTTGTTGTTCTTTGTGTTGTACTGGAGTGTGAATCTTGGGCCTTCATGCTGAACTATATCACTATCCCTTTTTTATTTTGTGTTTTAAGAAAGGGGTCTTTCTAAGTTACCAAGTGACCTAAGTTGGACTTAAGTTTGAGATTTTCCTGCCTTAGGTTCCAGAGTGCTGAGATTCTAGGTGTACACTACCAGGTCCAACTTCCTTTCACTTCTTAGTACATTCAAGAAACATTTTGATTACCTTTTATTACATGCCAGATAGTCTATTATTAAGTCAGAAGAAACCTAGGCCAGTGAAATAGCTAGCAGTCTAAAACACCTTCTTAGGCAAGCTTAGGCAACCACAGGGACCGTGATTCAATCCCTGGTACCACATGTTGTGCCAGTCCCACCCCTAGGTCATGGAGAGCTGGCAATAACATAAAGTTTTTTTTTAAGTCAAGAGAAATCTATTATTAATATTCTATTGATGAATGAAAAGTCTGCGTGTTCACAATGCCTGATATGTTCTGTCCAGTTCTAACAAGGGATGGCTGCTCTCCTACTCCTGCTATAAGTAGGCCAACTGGAATTTGATCTACTTTTGTCATTATAACCTTCTCTGTTCCTATTGAAAGCTTAAGTGGAGAACCAAAGCATATTGAAGATGTTAGTTTTAAAACTATGATTTTTGGTTGCTGATTCTATGACAAACATTATATGAACTATTTACTATGCTTTATCTCATTATGAACCCCTCCAGAAAGCAGTTACTATTGTGTCTTCCTGAATTAGAAGCTCAGACAAGTTATGCAACTTGACTAGGGGCTCTTAGATAGGAAGTTATCAAAGGCAGAGCCCTAGATTTGCCTGGATCTTCAACTTTCTTCAAGCGAATAACATGTTTGGACTCTCTCTAAAAGAATGCTTTGCTGGTGGCAGACTTCTGGTGTGTAGCTTTCTGGTGACCAAGCTCCTTATTTGTAAGGCTTATCCGAAGCAATCTCTGTTTTTCAAGAGATCAGGATTCTGCCATCCATCCATCCACGGATCCATTATGAAGAATGTTGAAGTGAGGCAGGGATTAGAAGTGGGGATTCTGGTGCACAGCCTGTGTGCCTGTAATCTATTTTATCACCAGTTGTATGACCCTACCCAGAAGACTGAATTCCTACTATCCTTATCTGCAAAGTGGTGCTAGTTACAGAGTAAAATGAGACAAAACAAACTAATGATAACTTTGACTTAAACTGTGGAAAAGCTTTGACTTCAGCCAGGTGATGACAGTCACACCAAGCAAATGGTATATTTGACAAAGTGAAGATCCAAGTGGCAGAATCCATGAGTGGCAAGGTGTAGCAGGAAGAGGCTCTGGAGCCAAGCAGATTTTAATTCCCATTGCTTCACAATTTATCATGGTTTGGAATTTATAGCAAATATTTTTTGGTAGAAAAGGCAATTCATAGGCACGCTGGTGAACACCCATCTTTTCAGTTCTCTGAAGCCTGAAGAAGGAAGATATAAGTACAAGCCTAGCTAGGACAGTTTAGCAAATTAATAAAACTCTGTTTTAGAGAGAGAGAGACAGAGAGACAGAGAGAGAGAGAGACAGAGAGAGATATACACAGAGAGAAAGAGACAAATAAAGACAAAGACAGAGACAGAGAAGACAGACAGAGAGGGGGAGAAAGAAGGAAGAAGGAGGAGGAGAAGAAGAAGAGGAAGAAGAAGAAGAAGAAGAAGAAGAAGAAGAAGAAGAAGAAGAAGAAGAAGAAGAAGAAGAAGAAGGAAGAGGAGGAGGAGGAGGAGGAGGAGGAGGAGGAGAAGGGGAATGGGAAGGAGAAGGGGAAGGCGGAGATGAAGATGAAGACAACAAAGATGAAGAAAGCAAGGAAGGAAGGAGGGAAAGAGGGAATAAGAGAGAAAAATAGGACTGAGGATGTGAAACCTCTGGTTCAATCTCCAGTATAGTTCAGTGGCACAAGTGCCTGGCTGGTAAGCACAGGTCCTAAATTTGAGTCCCAGTAGAAATAACATGAGTAAATAAGTAGGTGGGCCTCTCAGAACTCTTTACAAAGAAATATAATTAAAGCCACAATAGCATAGGGATTAATTGGAATGCTTTTGATAAAAAAAAATAGGGTTTCTAAACATGGCTGTGGTACATGTCAGTAGCAGACCATTTGATGGTCTTATACTTCAATTTTTTTTTTTTTTTTATTCTTTTGTGACAGCATCTTGTTATGTAAGTCAGACCAGCCTGGAACTCATTACCTAGCCCAAATTGGTCTGGAACTCCTGTGATCCTCCCGCCTCAGCCTTGGTGGGTGTACTGGGCTGCTGGCATGCCCCACCACTGGCTTCTACTGAACTATTCTGTGTAAAAGTTTATGTCCACTTACTCTTGGTAATCATTCTCTGTGTTCTCAAGCACTGGCACACTGATCTTTAATTCACATCACAAAGCTCATTTTACAATGTTTGTGCTTTGGGCTGGTCCATAAAACTCTACGAGCCTCCATTTTCTTACATAAAATTGGATATTAATATACACTAGTGTACATAAAATGCTCTGCACAATATTTAGCACTCAGCTGATTGCAACAAATGGAGGCTGCTTTATAACTTCTCATAAAAGCACCATCACTTTGCTACATATTTATTCAACAGGTACAGGTTGAATACTTACTATGTACTCAAAGCACATAGGGCAGATCATTATAGTAGTGGCACTTGCTTCATAGAGTAGAACCAAAGAAATAAACTAGTAAATAGAAGAAAATAATTGCCAAAAACTTGCAACAAAATCTTCTGTAAATGGGGGCCCGGCGGGATGGCTCAGTGGTCTAAAGTGCCTGCTTAGGAAAGCTTGAGCGACTGCAGGGACCGCGGTTCGATCCCTGGCACCACATGCTGCACCAGCCCTGCCCTCAGGGCAGGCTGAGCCGGCCATAAAAATAAATAAATGAAGAAACAAAAGTTCTGAAACAAGAAAAAACTAAATAAAATAAAAAATTCTTTTAAAAAATCGTCTGTAAAAATATGGAAGGAAAACCTTGTGTGCTTCACTAAAGCAATGAGACCTGAGTTGGAAGGAGGAGAAGCGGAGAGAAAGAACATTGCAGAGGAAAGAGCAAGTACAAAAGCCAGGAGGTCCACTCTTCAAAGAAACACATCTGACAGAGGTAGGCACTGAGCTCACACAGGTAGCTGCACAGGGATGTGCAGGTTTTTTAAGAGGAAGACTTTATTCTGCATATATAGAACACTCACTGAAGAATGTCAGTGGCAGGCAGTGACTTTTGTTAAAATAACAGTGGTAGTCACGTGGAGCATAGCTCCCAAAGGCCATTGCAAGTGTGTATAAATGAGGGTAGAGGTAGCCTGGGTCCCATAGTCAATGTGGAGAACCAAAAGATTTAACCTCTTTGGGACGGTAAACTGTGATGAAGGAGCGGCTGCTAGTGTGCTGGTGATGGATCTCATTTCTGATCCCAGGTTGTGCTAGTTGGGGAGGACATGGCTGTTTGAGATCATCTGCCTGCAGTACCAGGATAAATTTACAGCATATGAGCTCTGTGTGGATATGTGAAGAGTGTAAGTTATGGGTTAATCTGTTTGGATGAGTCTTGGCATTTTCCTAATATGGTCACTGTAGCCCTTAGCAGGGCTTTGATAAGTCATATCAGAGTCAAAAGGAAATACAGTATACCTTCAGAAAATGACCTCCCGTGTTTTGAATCAAGTACACAAACTTAATAAAAACTGCCACCAAACATGACTACACGACAATCACAAGGGTCTAGGGGCAAGAATGCAGCAGTATACCGGTACAGAGTTGGAGTTTGGGAATGTACAGACATTCTGGAGGGGGATGAAGGGACAGATGTGCAAGAATGTTCTTGTACCTCGTGCCACTGCACAGAACACTCCAGAAATGGCAAATATTGTAAACATTTATATATTTATATAAATATATATGTATTTGCATGTTTATATATTTAACCAAAATAATATTTTTCAACAATAACAAAAATACTCCTGAGATATGATTTAAAAATGCCATGAATGTGTACATTTAAAAATTTTATTATTGTAAAAAAATACTGTTAATTCCTTCAAAATACTGTCCCTTTCTTTGAATACATTTATCTTATCCCTCTCGCCACTCCCTGAAGCAGGAAATCCTGTTTGCTCAGTATGTCAAAGTGCATTATTAAGGCTGACTTGATGTCCTGAATCAATTCAAAATGTTTCCTCCACGTGGTCATTTTGCCTTGGGGAAAGAGCCAGCAGTCCCCAGTGCCGGATGCATGACATAAGGAGGGTGAAGATGCACCACGACTTTCCACCCGCCTGCCTTTCTGTCAGATGGTGCTGGGCAGCACCATTGCTTTTGGCCACACCTCTTGAAGATACTCAGGAAAGAGAACTTCCACACCTGCTTCAAAAAATAACAGTAATGATGGGATAAGTGTGTTCCAAACAAAGGGAGATTAAGAGCAATGTGCTCTTTACTGTAATGAACATTTTTTTTTTTAATCTTTTTTTTGAGACAGGGTCTCACTATGCAGCTGAGGCTGGCCTTGAGCTCACTTTTGTAGCCCAGGCTGGTCTTAAACTCGCACTGATCCTCCTGCCTCAGCCTCCCAAGTGCTGGGATTATAGGCGTGCGCCACCACGCCCAGCTTCTGTAATGGACATTTTAAAAAGTTTAAATGTGCACTATGTGCTCCATCTATCCTGTATGTACTTAGCCTCTCATTCCCCAATCTTTTCATGGTGCCACTTCAGTCAGCACAAACTTCCACTGGGGCCACATGTTGCCAAAGCCCAGAAACCAGAGGCTGACAGGAAATAAGTTTCCCTTGCATAATTACACAGGATAAAACAATAGTCAATAGCTGTTTGATTTAATATTTTAAATATTTTGTCCCCTATTGTCCTTTTTTTTTTTTTTTTTTGTCTTTTTGAGACAGGGTCTCGCTATGCAGTTCAGGCTGGCCTTGAACTCACTTTTGTAGCCCAGGCTGGTCTCGAACTTGCACCAATCCTCCTGCCTCAGCCTCCCAAGTGCTGGGATTACAGGTGTGAGCCACCACACCCGGCTACCTATTGTCCTTTTCAAACATTAAATGTTAGCTTTTCAATTCATGCTTCAATGCTGGACTTTGATGGGTTCACATCTGGTTTATGCCCAAGGCTAGAATCTCTAGCCTTTGCCTGTCGCTTGAATCTTGCTATAGGAAGAGCCCGTCAGAAAGAGACCTTTATCTGGTGCACCCTGGAGAAAGAAAGGCGCACATAGTGGTCCCGGTCATTGCTGATCTGAGTCAGAGGTGTCTGCTGTCCTTTCTCCATTTTGCACAGCTGCTCTTCCAGGAACTGTGGGCCCCAGGGCACAAAGACTCACTTCCTCTCACCTTTCCTTTGTTTCTGCTACTCCTATCCCTCTGACCTACCTATAAAACACTGTAAGGCCCCCTCTGTGAGAAAAGAGAATGACGTTTGTTTGCCATTAGCTCTCACACTATGGCCTGGATTTTGTGCTGTGGAATGTCCAAAGTTGTGGTTGTAATAGTAAACTTTGAGTTTAGGAATGCCAGCACAGTTCTTTTATTTTCCCCTTAAAGTGTCTAGCTTTTGGTTTTGCCAAACCAGGGATCGAACTCAGGACCTTATACTTGCCAGGCAGGCACTTGTACCTCTGAGCTATCTCTCCGGCCCCAAAGTGTCTACTTTTGAATACTAAAAGCACATTGGCTTTTATGTTAGTATGTCTACTGCAGCTTTAGAAAATTGACTCAGAAATGTAATGGGTGGAGTCATTGCAGTCTTTGAGTCCCCTTGAAGCAGATGAATGTCAAGAAAGATTCCCACATTAGGGAATGTGAGTCCAAGGACAACCACATTACATACTAACATTACTATCTTCTATGAAAGGGTCGAATACTTTGATGAGGAAGGATGAAGAACCCAGAATCAGAAGCCAGCAGTCTGGGTTCCAGCTCTAAGCTCCCAGGAAGGGCCTTTAGTTGGAGGCTGAGTGGGATGGCACTAAAGGTCTGATCAGATGACCTGAGTCTAAACTTTGGTTTGTCTAACACCTCTATGGGATGCTGGGGTATCATTTCATCTCTTAATGCCTATTCTCTTTACTTCTCTAACAGTTATTCCAATTCCCAGTTTATAAGACACCTTATTCACTAAGCCCCTTTACACACCTTGAAAGTACAGACCCTAGCCCTGAGGGTTGAGTAGAATTATGTATGCAAACCACCGATATAGTGTCTGACATCTAGTAGATGTTCAATAAATAGTGGCTTCCTTTGTTTCTTCCATCATGATGGAAGAAATTATCTTCAATTACTATAACACAGTATATTTTTTTTAGTTTTTAAAGAGAGTACAAATTAGAATTAAAACAAAAAATGGCAAGTGATACAAAATTTCACTTAACAAAGTAGTATGAATTTCACAGTATTTGTTGTAATACATGGTGTTGTCTTTCAATCAGTTACCTATATTACCAGATATATGCGTGTAAAATTAGAAGAAAGAAATGTATAAGAAATTAAGAAGACTAAAAGAAGAAACAGTTGAAAAAAGGAGATGAAACAAATTAAAGTGTTAACTGCTTCTTTCCATAGACCAGCAGAAATGCACAGTACAGTTGTCCAAATCATCCTGCTTACATACAGAAGCAAGAGTTACTGAGTTGAAGAGAAAGACAGGAAAGGGAGTGAGGGAAAGAGATTTATCTATGTATATGTATATATATATATATATATATATATATATATATATGACACAATTTTTTTAGAGAATCAAGTTGTGTTATAAATATGGGATGATCTGTGTGTTATGAAGGGCTAGTAAAGTATAATGAACTCTTTTGCAATGATTTACAAATAATATTGTGACTACTAACCATAACTGAAGCTTACTCCAGAAATGAAGTCTTTTAATAACACTCAGACATAGTAAGCTGTTTATAACTATTACAGAGTCCAGTAGGCTCTTTGCGTAAGAATTCCCATTCAACACAAATATTTCATGGGTCCTAACATGTACCAGGCATGGCTCTGACACCACTCAGTGAATGCGGCAGTGGGTCAGTTGAAGTCAAAGTAATTGAACATTGAATGCAGTAACCAGGAAACTTCTACAGATATCCACACTGAGATATCAAGTGCACAGATGAATATATGAATCTAAATTTCATTTGGCTTTGAAGGGAAAAGTAAATTTCACAAATTTAGCAAATGCTTTGTGTGATCTTTGTTTAGTTTATCCATAAAAGCATAACACCATAGAGGGGTGTTTAACTTGTTATGAGATCATTTGATAAAGAAGAGAATGACAATCACCCCAAACCTGAAATCCTATTACTAAAAGGTAGTCATTATGATGTGAGAATATTTTTTCACCATTTCTTCTTCCCTAATAATATATATGCTTTCGAATAAAGGTACAAATATTTCTATATATTGTTTTGTACTTTGTTTTACATGTATTATTATGTCTGAAAATTCTTCAGATATTGTTATATTTTTTAGAAACAAGTTTTTCAGTGTCTGGCGAATGTTGAAGTCAATCATAATAATCAGTTAGTCTCTTTCCAATTGCTAAAAACTAAAGCCGTAGCCACTTTTGATAAACAATGTACATTTTTGTGTGAGTATATTTTTCACGTTCACTTGATCTAATTTTCTTAGAAAAGAATTCTAAAAGCAAAATTACTGGATCAAAGGTATAAATATCCTAATATGCATGATCCATTTACCTGTGGGAAACATGATCCCAATTTTCATGCACATTAGAGAAAAGAGAGTTTATCTCTCAGTATCTATACCAAAATATTTGGCTATTACTTACTGACATAGCAGACAAACAATTTTATAGTCTCATACTTTCACATTTTTTTATTATGAATAGTGTTTAGGGTGCATACTTTGTTTATTATCTTGGGTTTTCTAACATCTTAGCAAATATTTATGATTTTTATCTGTTCTTTTTAATAATCTAAGGTTTCCAAAAGCAATATTAAATACTGATGGTCAGAGTGGCTTGTGCCTAGAAGCTCAGTTTTTGGAAGCCAATCTGTAGTATGCAGCCATTATATTTTACCAAGGCCACTTTGATAAATATTACCTAAGTTACAGAACAGATATTAACAGAGGAATACAATCTATCTAGTCTATGCATGACTAAAACATGTTTTTCCCTTAAAAAAGAAAAAAAAAACCCAATATTTATTCTTACTGGCTTCAGCCTAGACTCATTTTTACCGATCTCATTTGAGAATGAGTAAGATTTCTTGTATATTTATAGACCAAAGCAAATTAAAGACTTTTTATACAAAGTGAATCAAAATAATTTTGTAGATCATATCTTAACACATATTTCTAGCTGTTTTCTGATTTAGAAAACCTGGTTTCTCTAACAAACCAGCATGCAAAAGGCAAAATGTCTTATTTCTTAAGAAATCAATAAATGCAGCATGTTTTTACTTTTGATTTCTTTTCGAGGGCATGTATCTTTGAGATCCCTAATTAAACTATTTGCTTGACCACATTAAGTATCTGAAAGAGGTTTTTAAAGCATTTGTTCATATGGAAAGAATATTTTGTAAAGTAATTGTACTTGACCTGAAGTTTTTGTTCACTATTTTTGGAATCCTAAAGATGGCTGTAAATTTTATACTCATCCTTTCAAATTTGCGTTTTTGCTTCATCTACCAGCTAGGGAGAGTGTCATAGAAAATGTAAATGCCCGATGTTCTGCTCAGACACACATAAATATAGATTTGTTGGAGTTACTACAGCTATCTGTCAGCCTCATGGCTTTTGGAGCCAAACTTCCCTAATTCCAAGATTATGAGCATGTGACAAAATGAGGTTTTTATTGCTTTATGAAACCAGGACTTAGGCTCACACACATGCACACACACACACGTTAATACACTGAAGAAATAAACCTGTTGTATATCTTAATTCACCCATTAGCAGTCATTTGAAAATGCAACTCTTAGACTCATTCTGTTTTAGCGAGAAGCATTTGAAACAAAACATAGGAACCTTGCGTTTTTTAATCTTAGAGAAAATTTACAATGGAAATAGAGACTGACATGTTTTTCTTTGGCGTTAGCAGACACCCCACGTTCCTTCCTGTTCTCTTTCTCCTTTTGCTATTTGGCAAGCCCACCCACTCATCTTACACAACATTTTTGGTGCTTACTTTTTAGAAAGAGATTTCCTAATAAGACGCATTAAGAATTCCAGTTGTATACTCCCAATTCCAGTTGTATATTCCCAGCAAATCTCTGTCCTGATCCCAAGTTTCTTTATGTGTAAAATGATTTATAAATCAGGGGTAGTTAATAAAAATGCCAAGTTCACTTGAGTTTTCATGTGAGCAGGTTTTATTTAACTTAAGGGCCTGATACAATGTCAGTAGGTGTAAAAGCATTTGCTTGTGCTATTTGGCTATTCTATTTTGCTGAATTTCCATGAAGATGTAAACAGGTAAGTTGGAAAAACAGTATCTATTAGTACATTTCTCTCTATGTTACATTTTTATTATTATTTCTTTTTTTCAGTACTAGGATTGAAGCCAGGGCTTTCAAGCTGCATTAAATCACCAAATGTTATTGCTTTTTTGTTGTTTTTAGATATGTTCTCACAAAATTGCTCAGTTGTCTGGGTTGAGCTGGTATTTGCTATCCTCTTACCTCAGCCTCCCAAAATGCTGGCGTTATTCCTGGGTGCTACCATGCCCAGTTTTTGTAGATATTTAGTAAAATGATTATAAAAAAAACACTCCCATGCATGTCATTCTTTCTCATTAATGTAAGGATATATCTTTAGTATAGAGCTATGTTCCTCACCAACAATAAATGAGGCACATGAAGATTATGTGGTAATTGTCACAAACAATTCCCATCTGTAATAATTTTGCTTTAGGAATTTTCAAGTAGTTCAAAATATAGGTGAAAGTCTAAAGCAATAATTTCATAGTGAAAAGTTTTCTTTTAAAATCTAGTTATTTAAAGGCCGGGTGTGGTGGCTCACGCCTGTAATCCCAGCACTTGGGAGGCTGAGGCAGGAGGATCAGTGAGAGTTCAAGACCAGCCTGGACTACAAAAGTGAGCTCAAAGCCAGCCTGAACTGCACAGTGAGACCCTGCCTCAAAAAGCCAAAAAAAAAATAAATAAATAAATAAATAAATAAAAATAAAAATAAAAATAAATAAATAAATAAAATCTAGTTATTCAAGAAAAAATTGATTAAACACAATATGTAATAATATACATTGCTTACAAATATGGTAAAAAGTATGAATGTGGTACATCAATCACTGTGATTTAGAAAATATGAACCTAAAGGCCAGTGAGATGGCTCAGCAAACTAAGTGCCTGCTTTGGCAAGCTTGGGGACCAGGTTCAATCATTAGTGACTGGTTCAATCACCAGTCTCACACACCATGCTGAGCTGTCCCCAGGGGCATGCTAAGCAGGTGACCAAGTCCCATCATGGTGGATCATAGTGGAGCACACCTGTAATCCCAGTGCTGGGGAGGCTGAAAACAGGAGGATCATGATGAGTCTAAGCAGCATAGTCAATAGTGAGACCCTGTACCAAATACAAATATATGTCTAGGAGAATACTAAAGAAATGGAGATAGCTATCATTCAGAATCTAAAAGAATTTGATCACATTAATGGAAAATACTGGTAACACTGACTCAAAATAAGGCCCACTAGTACTCTATTAGTCTTTATTCTTTACCTTCTAAATATCATCTCCTTCATTACTAATGCAAAATTCATTTCTTGTCCACATTGGTAACTAATAAATAGTGCTCTCTCTTCTCATGGGCCATGATGCACCACCCATTACAAAGCAGAGTTTTCATTAATGAAAGTTTCTCTAGAGGGTATGTTACACCATTACCTGATCCAAGAAAGAAGAGGAAAGAAAGACGTCCCATTCGCTTTCTTGATTAGCCAGTAAGTCGGGTGCACTTGGCACTCACCAGTCCCAAATCAATTCTGCACAGTTCCACAGTGCAGGCTTCAGGTTGGCTTTTGCTTCTCCCTGTATAAAGGAATTTCTATGATTCTGTTGAAAAAAGGCAGTCTTCAATGCTCTTTGGATAAAATGCAGCCCTTTGTAATTTGGGTAACATTATTTCACCAGATTATTAACTATTATTTTCTCAAAATAATATAAAAATGAAATATAAGTATCAGTTTATTTTTCAAGGAAAAATTATTCATTGTTAATTCCCAACTCGTGTTTTTCCATAAATTTATTTTCATTTTTTTCTGAAAAATATTTTTTCTATTTATTTTCATTTGTTGCAATTCAAATACATTAAAATGTGATTAGAATTTAGTCTGAAGATCTTTTTCTTGCTGAAAGAATTATACCTTTGTAGCTTAGATTTCCTGTTTGAAAAAGCTAAAATCAGGTTTATTGGCAAAAATGTCTCCTGCTTTAGGCAAAAACAAGTGAAATTGCACCATATGAAAGAAATTATTAAACATTTTATTTTGCTTCTTTTAAAAAGTCATGAACAAACATGTACAAGGTTCTTTGTACTGAAATTTATTTTTATAAACCTTTGCCAAGGAACTTCTTGTCCTCTTCTTCCTGGTCACATTTTAGCATGTCTTCAGTATTTACTAAATAGCAACTCTATTTTCTTTATGCAAAAGTATAATCCTGTACACACCGCTAAAATTCTACTTAATTATCCCCTTATCACTCAGTATTATCTGTTGTCTTTGTTCTTCAGAGCTAATATGTATATTTACATAGAACACTCTAAGGCAAATATGTGGCATTTGAAAAATAATTTCAGTTTTTATTTATTCTGCAGCAATAAAATGAGGTTTGAGAACTAATATTGTACGTATTCCTTATAAAAGTACTGCCTACAAAAGTATACTCCTTATCATAAAGTCCATTTGACATCTGTCCCTATGTTTGATATGCGAGAGAAAGAAATTAGTATTTGAGGCCCTACCATGGGGTATGTGCTGTTTCAGCTGGGGATGTGTGTTCTGCTAATTGAAATCTCATAACAGTTCAGTGTAGATGCTACATTGTCTTATGGAGTCCAGCAGACCTGGATCACACTGTTGTATTTTGATAAAGGCTTTTTAATAAGTACTTAAAAATTGTTGTATAGTGTAGTATATAGTTCTTTTTTTTTTCTTTTTTAAGATTTTCTTTTTTTAATTAATTAATTAATTTATTTATTTATTTATTTATTTATTTATTTATTTATTTTTCCTGCTTCAGAACCTCTGCTTGTTCATCCACTCATTTCTATGGACGGCTCAGCCTGTCCCGAGGGCAGGGCTGGCGCAGCATGTGGTGCCAGGGATTGAACCATGGTCCCTGAAGCCGTCCAAGCCCTCCCAAGCAGGGGCTCTGGACCACTGAGCCATCCCGCTGGGCCCCCAGGGTAGTATATAGTTCTTTAGCAAAATATAGGAACCATTTCTAAGACGGACACTTTCCTTAATCAATCTGTAGTAGTAATTTTTTTTTTTACATTGTAGTAGCAAATCACCAATTTGTAAATTATTCCAATTTTGCTACTTTACTTTGTTAATTTAGTTTTTTTTTTTTAATTATGGGTGGGGGTGGTGAAACAATAGTGTGGATAACATTTTCTGTATAAGGATCTATAAAAGCAAAGAAACTTGCATATTTCATATGTTTAAACTAACCAACTTTAACCTATATAGACAAGCTGAAATTTGGAAAAAACAGACAAGGTAGTGTTTTCATTATTCTGGTTCAAGTATTTTTAAGTAGCAAACACTAGAAATGAGAGGCAGAGTTTTTTTCTCTTTTAAATTGATTGAAAAATAAAAGAAATAAGGGCCAGAGAAATAGCTCAATGGACTAAGCACCTGCTTAAACAAGCTCAGGGACAGGGTTCAATCCCAGGTACCACATGCTGAGCCAGGCAGCCCCCAGGCATGCTGAGCCTGCTACCAAGTCCTGGCATGATAGTGCATGCCTGTAATCCTAGCTCTGGGGAGGCTGAAAAAAGGAGGATCTCTGTAAGACAGAAAGAAACAAATGCCCAGTGCTCAGATGGAACCAAATCCAGAAATGGATTTGAATGAAAACAGATAGAGGAGAATCTGGTTTGAGTTCTAGCCTTTAATTTTATCAGCACCTTGTAATTGGTGAGTGATCTGGGATGGGTACACATGTTCAGATACCATGGTGGTTTAAAGCTAACTCCATAATATACTTTTATTTTCAGGCAGCTTTAGGACTCTGATTATCTTGTGCTCTAGATCACAGATTGGCAAATGACTCACAAAACCAAATGTTGCCCTAAATCTTTTGTGTAAATAAGATTGAACAGGAATACAGCCACCCTCATTCATGTCCTTAATTTCTATGGCTCATTTCATAGTATAGTAGCAAAGCATAGCACTTGTGACAAAAAATGTCTGTCTCCCCCCCCAAAAAATTTAAGATCTGTGTGTATGGAGTCATACACAGAAAATGTGCGCTGGGCCAGGGATATAGCTCCCAGGCATAAGCATCTGCCCAGCAGGTGCAAGGTCCTGAGTTTGATTACATGTATAAATAAATAAATAAATAAAATAGAAAATTAGTGCTGACTTGTGTGAAAATCTTGTATAGCTCACTTTGAACTTTTGATCATACCTACACATACAACGGGTTTTTCAATTGCATTTGAATTTTCAATATTTGAAAAAAAAGCATCGGAAAATGAGATACATTCCCATCAGTACACCTCAGAACACTCACCTTCACTTTGAGCACACACGTGTCATCATTCTTGACACTTTCTGAAGCAGTGATGGAAGTTCTCTTTTATCAGTGTCATTACTAGGTATGATGAAAAGTATAGTGAACACTGCTAGCAAGTACCATCCAATGGAAAAATCACACTCATGGAAACATTACAACCTGTCCTCATCTACCTCATTCACCATATCTGGCACTGTGCAGCTTCTGGCTCTTCCTCAAAGTCAAAATAATCACGAAGATTAACTTAAATTGAATCAGGCCATAGACATCCACAACATCACTAAAGACATGAAGATTTGTGTACAAGAGGGAGTAATTTGAAAGAGATTAATGGAAAAAAAATTTCCTGTAATAAATATTTTTATTTAAACATTCATGTTCTCTTTCATTCACACAATGCATTTCTATTGGTTTATGTGGATAAATGTATGCTTGTAAATATATGTGTATATGAATACTTTTAATTTAATTTAATACTTTTAAAAAGAAATAACATGTGACAATTTCAAAGTACATTATTAGTATATTTCCAATAATTGACACAATGCATATTGTTGTCCTCATAGTAGTTATAAAGAGCACAGGTTGTAGATGTGTTAATTTTTCTAATCGTTATTGATACAAAAACTTTCTCCTCATTGAACTAAGAGAAAGTAGTTGTACACATAGTCCAATGTTCACAGTGGGTTATTGACAAAACTGGCAATGTTGGAAGCTGTTGATTTAAGCCTTTTACAGTCCAGCAGACTAATCTAGCTTTATGTTTTATGCCTTATGGTTATACTTTTCTGCTGCGTGGTTAAGGGCAAGTTAAAGCAAGACCTGTATAACAAAACATGGAACTTTTGTATCTCTCAAGGTCAGCCAAATCCCCTCAGGATTAACTTTGAAACTATGTACAGCATTTTGTAGAACTTTTGTCAGTGCCAGCCATCTGGATGAGTCACAGCCATTGCTTGACCAGTTTGCTCTCTGTGAAAGCTTGAGAGAATACTTTCTCTCTTTAGGCACACTGTATATCTTCAATCCCTTTCCTCTGTAGTCCCATAATCTCTTTGGGCAGAAAAGTTGGGAAACCCCTGCATTATAGGATGTTACAGCACAGCTTCTCTTCTGTGCTAAGCTTTCAGTGACCTTGACAGGCGAGGGCCAAAATATTGGCTAACCTTGTAGCCTTTCTTTTTCTCTAATTTTTGGTCTGTAAAATTATATTCTTAATACTCCAGAAGTATATTTTAGTAGAAATTTAGTTTTATTTGATAAAGCATTCTGCATTTTCTTGATACTTCTGGGGATTCAACCAAGGGCCTTTGTACTAAGCTACAGTTCTAGCCCTTAATTTGTTATGCAACAGGATCTTGTTAAGTCACTACTTTGCCCAGTCTGTTTTGAAGTACCAACCCTACTACCTCAGCAGCCCACAGTGCTGGGATTACAGATATGAACCAACACATTCAGCTTAAATGATCCTTCTTGACCCAGAACAGATATTATAACTCCTATGAAATTTCACGTTTGGGCACTCTGTGAAATTTCTATACCTTGACATATAGTTCATAATTTTTGAAATGCAAGTCCCACATTTCAAAATAGTTTCAAGTGCCTGCCCAGCAAGTGCAAGGTCATGAGTTCAAACCCCGGTCCCGCAAAAAAAAAAAGAAAAAAAAAAAAACCAAAAAAGTTTCAAATAGTTTTGTCTTAAGTTTCAATTATAGATTGTATGGAATAATTTAAATGAACTATTAATGAATTTTTAATTCTATCTCAAATATCTGAATGACTACCTCTTTTTACTGCTGTTAAATTTAAGCTAATTTAGCATCACATCATTATGATGTAATGAACAACATTTGGGAAAGAGTGACTGGCTATAAAGTGAAACATTTCCAGGGCTCCTACAGACTGGGAGACATTTGCATTCCAACCACAGTGGTTGGACTTTATTAAGCCAGGGGGCTTTTGATAGATTTCAAAAGAAGGCAAGTACATTATAGTACCTAGATTGAGAAATTCTAAATAAAGGCTGTTGTAGACCTTCATTAGCAAAGCTTTAAAACCCATGCCATAAAATTAAAGTTGTGGCTAAGAAAGAAAGCATTTTTCATCTTCAGCCTATTAATGAAACAAAAATCTCAACACTCAGCAAAATTTTAAAAACTTCAGAATACAATTGGAAATTTCTATACATGTGTACTCCAAGTAGGAAAAACAAATAAATGTGACTCATGGTCAGGAAAAAAAAGCATTTAGTAAAAGTACTGAGAAATGATACAGGTGATAGTGTTTAGAAGTAGCTAATGTGAATGTGACAAACTAGTTAAAGGAAAACTGTAAAATAATAAGGAAACAATTAGCCTTTATAAAGCATAACCACACAAAATTTCTGGTGACGGAAACATAATAGCTGAATGAATAAATGTATGAGGGACTTCTTTGCAGACTTGTTACTGCAGAAAAAAATCAATAAGCTTGAAGACATAGCAACAGGATGGAAATTTAGACTTACACACAAACTTAAAATGTCTGAATATAATGAGACAACTTGTAGGACAATACCAAGTATGAGAATTAAGTGATTTTGTCCAGTTGAGTAATAAATGCCCAACTAAATGGGATCAGCATAGTTCTAGGTGTCCTGTCCTAGCTTCCAGAGCACTCTGCAGCCAGCTGGCACAGACCCTTTGGCCTTCCATTGAAGACACTTCAGTCTCTTGATTTGGACTTACATGGGGTGCTGTAGTGAGCTCCAGGCTTTACCTAGATTTTTTGGATCTCCAGAACACAGGCAGACCTTTTCACTTCTCCACAGCTGCCTCCATGGTCTCTTGCTGTAAGTCAATCTTGTAAATGTATATATGTGTGTATATATATATATATATATATATATATATATATATATATGTATATATATAGCATTGAAGCTGTTTCTGTTTCTTTATTAAGCATTAACTGATGCATGAAGCATTCTTTTTTTTTTTTTTTTTTTTTTTTTTTTTTTGTGGGACCAGGGTTTGAACTCACGACCTTGCACTTGCCCAGCAGGCACTTGTGCCTCGGAGCTATCTCCCCAGCCCCAGATGCATGAAGCATTCTAATATGCATATAGTTGGGGAAAGGAAAGGGAATGTCTCAGTTATTTTTCTCTCATTGCTGAGACAAAATACCTGACACTCATAATTAAAGAAGGAAAGATATATTTAGCTCACTGTTTGCAGAGCTTTCAGTCCATACTTGACTGACTCCAAGGCAGAGAGGTACGTGGTAGAGGGCAGCAGTTCATGGCAGCAGAAAACAGTAGCACAGCAAGAGCAAAATGTAGAAGTAGTGGCAGCAATGACAGAGAATAAGCCTCTTCTGCTCTCTTATATTGTATTCAAAGCTATCTGCCCAGGGCCAGTAAAGCACTGACACCCATACTTCCAGCAGCACTCACATCCATAATTCCAGCATTGGATCATGAATTAATCACAAACTCTAAGCAGCCTGCTCCATGACTGCATGAGGGTTTCATGGGACATCTAGACCCAAATCATAACAGCAGAAACAAGAAGCAGAAACAATTTTAAAAGTAAAGTGGGCAGAATTTTCCCATAGTTTACGGTAATACAAGCCTACAGAGCCAAGAAGTTCAGAGAAACATAAGATGGACAAACACAAAGAAAAATGTACCAAGGTACATTGCAACCAATTTTAAAAAAAATCACAAAGAGGAAAATCTTAAAAGATGCAAAAAATACAGAGTAGAGTATCTGTTGTATAAAGTAATGAGAAGAGTTAATAACAATACATTTCTGAAAATCACTGAGAACAAATATACTCATCAAAAAATAACAAGTTCTTTTTTCAAAATATTTTTAAATCATTTTCTCACTTATTTATTTGGTACAAGCCCTTACTATATAACTCAGAGTTATAGTGATCCTCCTGTCTTAGCCTCCTCAGCATTGGGATTATAGGCATGTGCCAACCTTGCCAGCTTTTGGTGGCCAGCTTGGTGTAGGGCCAGCATGGCATGTAGTACCATGGATCGAACTCAGGTTCTTAAACTTGTCAGGCAGGTGTTTAAACTGCTGATCTATCTCCCTAGCCCCAAAAAAGAATAGGTTCTTGAGGTACTATATATACTGGTTTGATTTAGCCATTATACAATGTATACATGCTTCAAACCAGCATGATGATGAACATGATGTATATGTCAAACTATATACTTTCTATTGGTCAGTTAAAATACAGAGAGAGAGAGAGAGAGAGAGAGAGAGAGAGAGAGAACAAAGGTAAGAATCACTACCAATTTCTTATAAGAAACAATTTTAGCCAAAAGACAATGGAATAATATCAGTTATTGGTCTATACAAAGGAAAGAAAAAGAATAATAAACTGGCTAACAGTCCTGCAAATGGTGATCTAAAACTATGGTAAATGTTTAATTTCTTTTTTTTTAAGTATTACAGTAGGGCTGGGGAGATAGCTCCGAGGCACAAGTGCCTGCCTGGCAAGTGCAAGGTCATGAGTTTGAACCCTGGTCCCGCAAAAAAAAAAAAAAAGTATTGCAGTAAAAGACAATGCCAATAATCCCACTCAAAATATTCCCCTCCCATTTGATACACTCACACCATAGATCTTGCTACTTTCTGAAGCAGTTCTGGAAGGCCTTTTCTGCAAGTGTCATTAATTGTGCTATTGTGACTCTTGATTTCTTGAGCTGATTGAAAACATTTAACTTTTGTGATAATTTCGACTTTGAGAAAGAGCCAGAAGTTCATGTTTCCAGATCTGTCTCCCAGTAACTTATGTGACTACCTGTGTCATTTAACCTGTTTCCTGATCTGATTCCTCTTCTGTAAAATGAGGGATGTTCTGTGTTATCAAGATCTTTGGCATCAAATATCAAATGAAGACACAATTAGTGTATTAATAACTATCAACTAGTTTTAAATGTATGCTTTCTTTCATTAGCCTTGATGACTTTTGGAATTGAAAAAATGATTACAGGGTATGAAGTTGATAAAAATTAATCTGGCATTATTATATCCTTCTGAGAATAAAGGTCTCAGGTTTTTGAGCTAAGGAATCCTTTTTTTCAATTAGTATCTCTGTGTGTCAGATGTCCAGGTGCTCCAGTGGTTGTCTCCTGATTTCAGCATCTGTCTTTTACCTCTGCACTAACCCTTGTTTTGAAATAATTTTACAAATTTTTCCCCACAAAGCTAAAGGCAATCCTTGGATAGGCCAGCTAATATTTCATTCCGTAGCTACAGACATAGATAGATTAGATTCTTTGGTCCTAATGATCGGGACTACCTCCACCTCCTTCCTGATCATTCCTGTTCCAGTCACCTCTTCAAATAAATTAATAAGATGTGAAGAGTTAACACCAGGAATATAAAAATCTAATATCTGTTCTATTCTCCAAACAGTGTGACTTTCATGCAATCTAAATATAAGCTTTGTTGAAAGGAGAAAAATATTCTAGGAGCAAACAAATTAGAGAAGAGTAGGCTAAACTAGACTAAACTTATTTCTGGCTCGAAGAACTTCTTTATTCAAGGTAGAATTTCTTTTAATTAAGTTTATCATTTGTATTAATGGGGTAACATATGATGTATAAATACATGACATGGTATAAAACTACTTCATGTTATATGCATAAAGTATATATAAAGCATAAAAGAATTCTAAGTTTAGATTTTGTAGAGCTGAAACCTATCTTGGTGTCTTCATCGAGATATGTTATTAGGTAGATGCAAATATCCCAAAATCTGAAAATAATACATGATATGAAACACCTACTTTCTGAAGAATTTCAGATAAGCAATATATATCCTGTAGTTAAATGCTCTTACTTTAAAGAGACTAAAATATTCCAGACTTTTTTAGGTTAAGGGGATGGCAGAGTTAAGGGTCATTTTAATAAGAGGATTTACATTTCTTTGTCAAATACAGCTTGTTTTAGGTGGATTAGAATCAAATCTCAAGTAAGGTCTTTGGATAAGTGAACTAGTTCTTGATTTATTTTCAGAAATTTCATTTTAGTGGGGAATGTTCTTGGGTATTTCATTCCAGGGATTTTTGTTCTAGCTATAGTTAAATCATTATAATTAGATGAGAAAAATTCAATAGGTACATGTATAATTGTGGAATCAACAACTTTTTTTTTTCATTGTTTATTTCTGGACATTTATGCTAACTGGATATTACTACTGTAATATATGTGGGAATGACAATGACAATGGATTTTCTTATACTTTTCTGTAATGGGCATGCATACACATGTAAAATATGCAACAAAGATTTCTTTAAATGTTTGGAAGTCAGAAGATCGTTTCCTCCTGGTTTTGAATAATTTTAATGATCTCACAACCATTCTATTCACTTTTCCTTTCAATTTCCTTTCATGTTAATGAGGGGAAGCTTTTAAAGGACTAATCCAATGCTGATGAAATTAAAAGAAGCAGTTAAACTTCATGAATTGAATATGTAAAAACATACCAGCCATTATGGACTTGTCTTATCAGAGTGATGAGACAGGCTTCTTGAAATGTGATGCAGTGTGTGTGCACCAAGCCCACATTGTGTCATCTGTCCATCCTTGTATAAAGTGTCAGACTGACGTCCTTCCTATAATTATATGTTTGATATTTTCTTTAAACATGGTACACTTAACAATATTAGATCATTAAGAGAGTTTTAAAACAGAAGAATGAAATGCTTAAATGCTTGTGTTTTATTTAATCTTTGGGAAAGGAGTGTGTCTGCAAAGTGACTGAGTCACAAGAGCGTGGAGACTGTCACAAGAGCTGTCAGCTTCCTAAGTGGTTGTGTTGTTTATACAATAATGAAGGATGCAGAAGTGGTATTAAAAGGTAGGGCACCAGTACGTGTGCTTTCTGGGTTCTGATTAGAACGGTAGCACAGACCAACGGTGCATTATCAGCATCTTAGCGTGCTGCTTCCTTTTCCTGCTGTGATGGCAGACAGATGCACCTGCTGTGGCACGGCAGCGATTAAGTGGAAGGTAGTCTGCAGGTCTGAGTCCTTTTAGAAGCCCAAGGGGCTTCATTTATGCCGTGAGAATCAAGGCAGTTGGGGGCTATCTTAGTTACTTTTCTCATTTCTGAGGCAAAGTACCTGACACCCAAAGTCAAAGGAAGAAAGTTTATCTCAGTTCCCAGTTAGTAGGGATTTCAGTTCACCGGGGCACTGGCTCCAAGGCAGGGCAGCATGGCAGACAGGCAGCGCAGAAGAGAAACAGTCCACGAGTGGCAGAAGGGAGCAGAGCAGTGAGGTAGTGAAGCAGCAGCGGCATGTGTCCCCTTCTGTCCCTTCCAGGTTACCCACCCTTGTGTAGCACCACCCACCTCCAGGGAAGGCCTTCCCATTCTCTGTCCTTAGATTTGTGCCAGACCATCCAGTGGGTTAATTTAGTAATCGCACACCCTAGAATCCAGCATCACATACCTAATCCCAGCAACAGATACCCTAGATCCAGCTATCTGAAAAACTTCACATTGGAGTGCATGAAGCTGTGGGGGCACCTCTAGACATAAGCCATATCAGCGAGCCCCTGCGCTGAGTCAGAACCTCAAGTCACTATGCTGAATGCAGTTGTTCTTAAGGCATCAACAGCATTCTCGTGTCTCATTTGTCTTAGTGACTGGGAAAATACATCTGGACCAACCGCAGGGTCAGATATCTGATGTCAACACTGAAGCCTCACAAGCTGAGTTTGGAAATGAGAGCATCTTCAGTTGGACACAAAAATACACAGACCCTGCAGTGCCTAAGAAAATATTCCAGAAATAAGTCTTTTAAACTTATATTGTGCTACCTTAACAAAGGTGGAATTAAATGAATCAAATTATCAAACAAAATGTGGTAAAATCAAACATCTGCTGCTCTCTGGAGCTTCTGACATGAAAACCTTTTGAAGCACCGTGGTTGGAGAAAGCCACAGGCAGAGGATCTTGAGCCTTCCTTAGTAATCTGTCCCAGAGACCAACAGGTGTTCTTCCTCCATGCCAAAATGAGCTCTTCCTTGCCTTCATATCCACTTAGACAGCATTTCAGCTTACAGAGACATGTTCAGATGAGTTGTTCTATGTGCGTGGGTTTCCTAAAATCATTCTTCATGAGTGTTGTGCAAAGCACCCTGAAAAGAACCGAAAGGAAATCAGCACCCAGCTAAAGCCTTTTTGTGAACCTGTCTTACAGGAGTTGAATTAACTATACAGGCAGAAAATGGATGCACAGTAATCAAAATACAGCATCAAGTATATTAAAATTGCATGAAAAGAACCTGAAAGCTGGAATTCCCCCAAGAAAGCACGACGACAAAGTTATCCTGGAGACAGTCCTGAGACAAAAGACACCCGGATACCTCTTACAAAATGTCTTGTGGAGATTCTGCTTACGGTGCACATTCTGTGTATTTTCAGAACTGTGTGTATAAATAGCACTCCAAAAAGGGTTCTATTTAGGGGAAATAATAGGCATTAATTAAAATGCAGACAATAAAGAGTGATGGTTCTTCAGTTTCTAAAATTAGAAAAAGATGATTCAATAATAAATAGCTCTGCCATGTTAGTTTGCAGTTGCTTCTGCTAACCTTACCTTTGTTACCTTCATAGTCTGTCTAAACATAGCATGTCTGAAAGCTCCATACTATTCTGTAGCTGGTCCTTCATAAAAACTAAAGCTTAACAGTCAAGGAGAAACTAGAAGACAGTTCAATCTTTTGTAGAAAAGAGTAGAAAAAGAGTTTAATGAATAGAATACTAGAATAGCTTTTAGTTCTACCTTTGTCTTAGGTAATGTTCTACAGAAAGGTCTCTGAAAATCTGTAATTTCTGCTCATTAGACAGTTTGCAAAGCACTGTATATGTAGGCTTGAGTTTTGACAAGTTGTAAAACTGACTAGCTCTGGTCACCTGTTAGGAAGCACTGTCCTGGGTTGTTTCACTCCTCCTGGAAGTACTGTGGAACCACTTCAAGTCAACTACTTATCAATTCCTATTTTATAAAGACAGTGAAAGACTGACTCAGTTGAAGTGGTTAGCTTCTTAATTTCGGAATCACTGGAAAGAGAAATAACAACACTGATGTAGAATGTGGACATGAAAATTTGTGTTTTTATAAATGATGTAGTACATCATCACAGTAGAGGTTACCTTTTGGGAAGGTGCCTGTACTGACAGCAGGACTGTCACTTACTGTGTGACCTTGGTTGAATTAATCATCTGTGATACAGTGCTTCCACATCTATAAAGCAATGCAGACTGATACCTGGTTTTTCTCAGAGCTTTTGAAAGAATCAAAATCAGAGTGTAAAATATACCTGAAGACAGTTTGCTAAGTGATGTTTGCACTGATACCAGCACCTGGTACTTACTGTGACCTTAGCTGAACTGTATTACCTCTCGATCTAGGTTTATCCTTTATAAAATGAGCAGGTTGTACTCGATGAACCCTGACAACTTATGATGTTAGAAAATGAAATCATTTAAATTGAAGTCTATGAAAATGAGTATTTTTTTCTAACAAAGAAATTTAAAAGTTAAAGCTGATTTTAGTGAAGAGTATTTTCAAATTAGCTACAAATGCATTGTCCCAGAGGTAGACTAGACAACTAGATGACTGCAACTCTGCAACAGAAGTGCAGAGAGAAGGGAAAAAATCCTGAATATACAGAAAAGATGAAGAGACTTGGAGAGGGAGAGACAAACTGTAACAATTACTGTCAACCGCAAAATGGGGGGAATCAGAAGGGGAGACATGGAGGAAATTACACCCCTGTTGGCTTCTGCTCACACAACCCCCTTCCATTTTGTAGAACAAAGGTGAGTGAAGCATGGCTGGTAATATTTAAGATATTATGAATTCATTTTGTAGACAAAATTTAGACTGGGAATGAGGACTCATCTGTCATCATCGCGTCTTCTGTCAAACGCATGTTGCCCTTGGCAATGGGTCTGCTGTTACTAATTTCGTTTTTGTTTAGAAGCTTGCTTTTCCTCTTTGGTTCTCCCAGTTGCTGTGAATAATTTTTTTTTTAAATTACAAAATGAAAGTGGTTTTGATTGATTTCTGATGGTAGCTCTGACACCATTGTACTTGATGTCGGTGCCAAGTTGATTGTGTGATGTTTATTGCATAGGTGGGTGGGAGGCGCTCCTTTCCTGTCTCTCGCTGCTATTGTTATAAGACTGGATCTGGATTTTAGTCATATTCTCAACAAAGAAGCAGTGGTGATTAGCTGGTGACAGTGGGACAGACCGAGGGTTTTTTTTCCCCAGCTGTTCAGAATATTTTCTGTTGATGGTTAGGAGAGGTCAGTGTTCTCATCAGATTCCACATTTCCTTCAGCCCAGAGAAACTACTTAGGTGCTGTTTTGGAGCTATATAGGGCAACCTTTGGAAGAATAATCTTTGAAAACTACAAATCCTGTTTGGAATTCTTTTGGCTAATCCTTTAATTATTTAGTCTTACAAACGACCTTTTACAACAACCTCCCAGTATACATTTCACTTTTTTTTTCTCTCTCTCTCTCTCTTTTTGGCTGTTGAGTTTGGATTCTGTGTACAATAAAATGTCTATCTCATTTTTCTATCACTACTTTGCTGTGAAGACAGAGGAAGATCTATTTTAAATTATTCATAAGCTTTGGATAGAAACCTAAGCAAATTAAAATGTAGGCCAGTACAGAGGGAAATCATAATGGGCATATAAGTATTTGTAGTTACTGTAGCTTCCATTGGGACGATCATAAAATTAATTTCATACCTTGCACAGTAATTTCAATGGGAACAATTTCTTAGTTCGTGGTCAAACTTGTTTCCAACATTGATGGAGATGAGCACTAGAGAAAGTATTGAATTTTCTTTCTAATTAGCTTTTTCTTATGAAATAGCTTCTTAATAATTTCCCTTCATGTCCAGTACGTAAAGGTATCTATTCCTTTTAAGCTGTATGTGAATTTAATTTATATGCCAATGATGTTTAATGCATTGTCTTGTCTGCATCTCATTACTGTCATTAATAAGCACTGGAGTACATCTAGTTACAAGGTTAATTGGGACAAATCTGGTCTCTTTTCCACAGTAAATACACTATATCTTCGCAGTGTATTATTCATGGATGGTGATAGAAGTAATAATAGTATTTTACATTGCATTCTTCCTTCTGCAGTCACCCAAACCAATCTAAATAAAACATGAAAATTGTTTTATTTTTATTTTTACATATTTAGTACAGGGTCTCACTATGCAGCTCAGACTTGTAGTGATCCTTCTGTTTTGAGCCTCCCCAGCTGGCATGAGGTGCCACAGATCGAATCCTGGGCCTTGTGTTTGCCTAAACAGACACTTAGTCCACTGAACTACTTGAAGGACCTTGAAATGATTTTTTGCATAGATAGAATTTCTACTCATGTGAGGTATGTCCTACTCTCACCCTACTTCACCCTCACTTAAAAAATGTTTAAAGGAATCTAAGTTACTAGGAAGAATCCCTTCAAATTTACTGACATTCATAGGAATTTTCCAGGAGAAAGTTTCATACCAAAGATTAAATATTTTCAAGTATTTGTTTTGGGGTAGGATGGATAAAAGATCAAGTTTCCCCACCCAGATGGTCTCCAACTCACCGGCTGAAATGATCTTCTGATTTCAGCCTCTGAAATAGGCTGAGAAAATTACTGTAATCATACTTGGCTCTATTTTTAATGTTTGATATTGCCCATGTAAATTTCCACTGGGTATAAATGCCAACAGTAGCTACTGATTTGTTTCACTGACCCTGGGATTTCATGTTGAGAAAAGGCATTGCTGAAGAGCTCTACATTAAGAATGAGACTATATGGACAGGGCAGGGATAGATAAAGCACCTAACATAAATCCTCCTATTTTTCCTTTCAACGCTTATGACAGGCATCACTAATCAGGTGAAACTGATTCTATTGTTCCCAGACCAGCCCCAAAATCCTTTGCTCCCTACTGGTGCACACTGTTACATGAACAGAGCCACCACATAGCTTTACATAGGAGAAAAATCCGACATCTTTCCTGGTTAGGGAGACCTTACTCCTTAGGATGCTTTGTTCCTTTGCCAATGTCAGCTCCACTGAGCTTGGTCAGCTTACTGTCTAGACTCATCATCAGCCAGCTGAATGTGACTCAGGACGCATTTACACCTGATATTCATTAACCTCATGGGCTCTGAGCAGAGCAAAGCACTAAGACATCATCCTATTGAAATGTACCTTACACAGTCTTTCCCTAGAATAATATCAGTTTGATACTAACCTTATCTAGATTTTTCTTTATAGTAAAAACCATGATCTTTCTTTAATTCTCAGCTTTAACAAGATATATTCATGGGAACTTTTTGGTTCCAAGTGGCAGATAACAAAATCAAATTGGCTCAATTTAAAATGGGAATGTATTTCCTCATGAAACTTAAAAATCTAAGAATGAGCCTGACTTCAATCATGGCTGGATTGTAGGGCTCAGCTAAAAGTATCATCTCCTGTCTGTGTCTGTCTGCTACTACATTAGCTTCTTCTTAATGAAGATGCTTCTCTCAGGGCATGGGACAAAGACTAGTAACTTTGAGGTCCTCATAATAGAAATTTTGATCATCAAAGAGCAAGAATCACCTTTTTCCACCCTAGGCCCCTGTCACAAAATTCTGATTGGTTCATCTTGGTAATATGTCCACTCTCAGTTACATGTTTATGGCCATCAAAGTCAGTCTGGCTCCTATGCCCTCGCTCTATATTTTAAGAATGGAATGGACTTGTAATGAATAGACTTTTTTGCCTCATCCCCAGAGAGTAGGACCATTACAGAAAGAGGAGATCGGATGTGTTCAGGGTAGGATGGCCGCAGACTAACATCATGGGAAAGAATCAGAGGGTGTTCTCACAAAAAAAAGTCAATAGGAAGCTTTGTCACATTTCGCAGATCAAGTCAGGAAATCTTCATACTGCTAGTACTGTCCCTGATTAGTTCAGCCTTTGGTAACACTCACCAGTGCTAATTTTCTTAGGAGTGTTCATTTTTGTCTTTAAGAGGAAACAAGGAGCAAACTAGGGTAACTTTTCTATGAAAAAGTCCCTTGCCAAAGATTAAATATTATTACGTTTGTTGTTTTTGTTTGACGGTGTGTGAAATGAGCTCTTCTAAGCCTCAAACATTGGGGCTCAGGTGGGCTTTGAAGTAACTGGAACAGCAAGTGTCTGCACAACTTTTGGCTCTGATTTCTTTTCATTTCCTGTATTTGGTATAGGTTCTCACTACACAGCTCAGACTCACAATGATCCTCCTGTTTCCAGCCTCCCTAGTGCTGGGATTACAGGTGTGGATCATCACGCCCAGACTTAGTTGCTGGCTCAGTGTGCCCCAGGTGTGGAGCTGCAACAGCATGCCAGACCAGAGATTGAACCCTAGTCCGTGCACTTGCTAAAGCAAATACTTAGTCCACTGAGCTATCTCACTGGCCCTCTAAAAGATCTTTAATGTGTAGTTTTACCATGTAATTGCCCCCATAACTAACTTAATGTCTGTTCAAATCCAATTCACTCTGTATTAGATATCTTGGTCTAGGAAATGGGTTTTCCCTTGTTCCATTTGTATATTTGCTACTTCATGTTTACACCTGATCAATTTTGAACTTCTCTGCTTTCTCCTACCCTGTAGAGAGCCCTATGGTAGGTTTTCTTTCCGGGTGGGATAAGTTCTTATGGTTTGTGCTTTGTGTGTTCGTAGGTGGGGCTTTACAGAGATGGCTGAATCTAGGATGTGTGAATATGGACTAAACTAGTCAACTTCTTGGTTTCCCATAGTACTGGATATGGATGATGAGTAGCCCACCTTGGGTATGGGTGACAGCAAACAACAGGCTTGAGGCCTGAGTGGAATAAAAGGCAAAGCAAAGATCTCTGCTAGATTGCCATGGACTATTTCTTCCCTGCCGTGCTATCCTGCCTTGGAGCAGACGACTGTGGACTGATATCTCTTCAACTGTGAACCAAAACAAACCACTTCTTCCTTAATTTGTTGATGTCAGGTGTTTTGCCTCTGCAGTGAGAAAGCAAAGTAAAACACAGGTGTTGGGATATCAGCCCCTGACCCAGCTTTCCTACTCCTGCCTCTACTAAGAGCTAGCTCTTTACCTGAGGTCTTGCCACACTGGAACAGACGTATTTGCATCTCCCAATGGCATGGGCGAGTAGTGCTTTCCTTTTCTCCTATCAAACTATGAAATACCAAGAGCCATCACTCAGCCAGATTCCCTGTCTCCCTCAGAGGACAGGGAAATTCAGCTGCCATCTATGGGCCTGCCTGTGGTGACCACTAAGGATGCCATATTTTCGTAAGTTCAATTCAAAACATACAACGGACTGTTCCACCCCAGCAGCAGGGCACAGTCACACTTAACACTGGCCAATTTTGTAATATCCTCTCACTATCTCCTCCCTGTGGTTGATCTGTTACCTCTATAGGCAGCTGTCTTCTGGTGACTTCTGTTTTTAAGCTAGATTTGGGCTACTTGGCATGCCCGATGACCCCATGCCATGCATGAACACATTTAGGCCAGGGACTACCTCTCATAGTATGATGTTCTGGAACTTGTTGCCATTCAATTAAGCCCACCAACTAGATCTCTTATGGAAAACATGTTTAGATAGTATCCCAGAGGCTACACAGGACTCAGTCCCAAAGTCCTCCTCTCCTTCTCCTGCCTTTACACCTTGCTATCTGCATGTGACTTCCAGGCAGTGTTACACTCCAAGTCTGTAAATACTAAAGCATTTTCACTTTCACAGTGAGGTTGTGTCCTTGCAGCTGAACTTGAAATTCAACGCGACATTTCAAGGGCATCCCAAAGCACTTGGGTAGGTCAGTCCCCTTCTGATGTGCTTCTGTTCTTCCTCTGATAACTGCTGAGGACAGGAGTCCTCAGTAATGTTGATAGAAAAATTCAAGCGTTTTGTTCTGT
>PVJA010006022.1:0-75701 GCA_004027025.1 Myocastor coypus
TCGTCTAACTAAATATCCTGCCCACTCTCCTAGTAACTTGTATATGGTGACAGACATAAGCAACTGCATTAAAAATTCTAAGCCATTAACTTCATTTTAAATTATAGGAGAAGCAAACTTAAGTTCTTAACCTTCCAGAAGAGAAGCTTAGTGATACTATTACTCTATAACATAGATACTTGAGCTTAACATCACTATCTTTCTGAATATCAAACTCCTTAGACTTAACATGGAACTGGTATTTTCCATTAATCATTAATATTTTAATAAATCCCTATAGAATGTCACTAAAAAAGAACTGCTATACTTTTTTGAATCAGAAATTTAGAAATCTAAGCATATACAAATATGTAGCAGGTCAACAGTATGGCAATTTGTTATGGTTTATGTCTAGTTGTCCCCCCAAAACCTCATGCAAACATGGGGCAGGGACTTCTAGTGTTTGAGACTTGGTTCATGATCCACTGGGATTATGTGTGTTAGTACTGATGGGATTATGGGTGTAACATAGGACAGATAGGCTGAGGCAGAGTTCCTGGTGTAACTTAAACAGAGACAGACAGACTGGCGCTGCTGCTCCGCTGATTCGTTGATTGCCTCTGTCTTGGCTGTTGCTATTCTGCTCTCTGCCATGTGCCACCCAGCCTTGGAAACAGCCAAATATGAACTGAAACCTCCGCAAACTCTGCGCTAAATAAACCTTTCCTTCCTTCATTTGGGTGTTGGGTATTTATCCCAGCAAAGAGAGAAAAGTAACTAAGACAGAATTTTCCTTGTCTCTTATTCTCTCTCTTTTTTTTTTTAACCATTTTTTGTTTTCTTTTAAAATCAACATTTACTTAAGAAAGAGCAAAGCAATAATTTAAGTTATATTAGAAGCAGCACACATCTAACAGGCCAGAATAAAAGGCTCTCCAGGCATGGTTTTAGTGTTGCACACTACTATTCTCCTTTTCAAAAACCTGTTGGACATTCTTAGGACCAATACCTAACTCATCATGTGTATATAAGTGTATAGTTTTGCCCCTACCATGTTTCCTAACTTTTCTGCTTGCTGTCTCTTCACTGTTCAGTCCTTAAGTTCTTGATTTCCATTCAGCTGTGTTATGCCTTTCCATTTTTGTTTCTTCCTCTGTGCTCTTACACTGGGTAGACTACATGATATTTACACATGCACATCCAATTTATGTCATTCATGAGTATATCTTCAAGATTCATCCACTTATATATGAAGTCTTCTAGTTTATCATTCTTTATAGCTGAGTAATATTCCACTGTATAAAAAAATCACATCTTTTTCAAACATTATTCAGATGATGAGCATTTTGTTGTTTCCATGATTTGGCTATTATAAATTGCATTACTACAAACATAGGTGCACAGATATCACTATGATATGATGCACTCAGTTTTTCTGGGAAAATTCCCAGTAGGGGGATAGCTGGACTGAATTGTATTTCCAGTCCTAATTTTTAAGGCATCTCCACACTGTTTTCCATAATGGTTGCACCAGTCTTCATTTCCACCACCAGTAGAGAAATGTTCCTTTATCTCCACAGCCTCTCCAGCATTTGTTCTTGGTTGACTTTTTTATGGGAGCCATTCTTTCTGGGGTGAGATCTTATCTAAGTGTTGTTTTGACTTGCGTTTCATGGATGACGAATGATGCGAAGCATTCCTTCATGTATTTCTTAATGTTTTTTTACTTCTCTATACATTCTAGATAGAAGACCTTTGTCTGAATATTTATTAATAGTTTTTTTTTCAGAATTTGTGCATTATCTTTGCACTCTATTGGTAATTTACTTTTTTTTTATTGACAAGGTTTACAGGAACAAAAGGTAATTTCTTTTGATGTCAAAAAATTTCTCAGCAAGAGGAGGTCCCAGTTGTTGATTCTTTCTAGTATTATGTGAGTAGTATGATTTTTGTCCAGAAACTGTTTGCCTAACCCAATGTCTTTAAGATTTCTTCCTACTTTCTCTTTCAAGAGATTTAATGTTTCTCTTTTAATATTTAGATCTTTAATCCACTTTGACTTTAGTTTAGTGCATGATGGTAGACTTGGGTCAAGTTTTAGTTTTCCACATGTAGAGAGCCAGTTTTTTCAGCACCATTTGTTAAAAGGGTTATCTTTCTTCCAGTAGAGAGGAAAAAAAAAAAAAGGGGCTACAAGGATAGCCAATATTTTGGCCCTAGACCTTCAAGGTCATGGGGCCACAGAGGAAAGAGATTGATGATGTGTAGTGTGCCTAAGGAGAGTCACCTAGAAAGAAAACATTCTCTCAGGCATTCACAGTGAGCAAACTGGGCAATCAATGGTCATGGCTCATCCAGATGGCTGACACTGACAAAAGATTTACAAAGCACTTTACATGGTTTCAAGGTTAATTCTGACGGATTTATCTGACCTTGTTAGGTACAAGTGTTTTATGCCTTGTTAACTAGGCCTTGCTTTAACTTGACCTTAACCACCCAGCATAAAAGTTTAAGCGCAAGGCATACAAAGTATGCCAGATTAGTATTCTGAACTGTAAAGGGGTCAAGTCAACAGCTTCCACTGTTGCTATTTGTGCTGATAACCCACTACTATTATGAAATATTGGACTCTACATGCAACTACTTTCTGTTATTTCAACGAGAAGAAATATTTGTATCAATAGTGTGTAGAAAAGTTATCATGTCTGCATGTTGTACTCAGAACAAGTACTATATAGACAACAATGCGCATTGTATTAATTATTGTAGCTCTCCTACTGACGTGCTGTAAGACTGTCTCATTGTTATTTCTTTATCTTTCTTTCTTTTTTCTTTTATTATTTTTAAATTGTTTGTCTTTTTCAGACAGGCTCACCTTATACATTTCAGGCTGGCCTTGAACTTTTGTAGCCGAGGCTGGTCTCAAACTCACAATGGTCCTCCTGCTGGAATTACAGTTGTATGCTACCATGCCTGACTGTTATTTATTATTGAAAGTAATAAAAAAAACTTTAAAAAAGAAAAAAAATTTATTGTAGAGGAAGGCAATGCAGAAAATATTTTTCATTCACATATCACAACATAGTTGGATAACCCTCTTATGGTGAAAACATTACATGAACTGTTTCTTTGATTATGCGGCCATTCTGAATAGTTTAATGCAGAAAATCATTAAAATATGTGGATTGTCTTCAATATTTTCAGCACATATATCAAACATGGACATGATGATGCAAACCAAGAGCAAACTCCTGAATCATGCCATAGTGTCACGGATTATCGTGCTGCCCCTACACCCCACCCTGGTGTTCCTTATGTAAGAAATGTAAGTCGTGGATGTCACCGTGTCGCACTCATCCTGACCTAATATCAATGCCTTTTCCAGCTGCTGTGTGATTATTGAAAACATGCCTGGAAAAGTTCAAAAGTTTTATTTAAAGAAAAAGTTTTAATAGAATGAGTAACTTAGAACTGCTGAAAAGTAACAATGCTGTAATTGCAGTGAGTGTCTATTAAATACTGATAAACAAACATGCATTTGTGGTTCAACACCCCTTTCTTGGAAAAGCTACCACATAGGGAAATTTCATGGAAGTCAACTAGGCATTTGTGTCATTAGAACATATTCCATGGCTGCACCCTAGTTAAGGGGTTGGAAAACTACATAGCTTCTAAGCCACAATGTAAAGGGAACAAAAAAAACAAAACAAAACAATCAGGAAAATTCAAAAGCCCAAATAAGATATTCCTCTGACTAAATTCCTTCTGCTAAATCATAGCTTACCTAGTCTCACATTTTTCCCAGAGAATCCCACAGCTCTATCAGTCATACTGCAGTTGTGTTCATTGGAGGATTCCGGCTCAGATCCAGGTGGTATGCTAACTGCGTCTGCCCTTCCCCATATTTTGTTGGCAAATTGAGTTAATCCCTTCTCCTGGGTATATGCTATGTACCTGCCAAGTTCTAAAATTGGCAGTGCTTAAGGTTCAGGGTGTTGGTGTCAGCCTTGAGGAATTATTCCACTTGCTGCCAAAGCAGTTGGCAGGGCTTTCCATTGGTGCAGAAGCGGCTGGTGCTATCATTACGGCTGCTTTGTGCTCTCAATTTCCCATGGTGCTGTTTGAAGTTGTAGTCACTTGTTAATTACAGGTCTTAAAGATTGAGGCATTAATCTATGAAGAATTAAGTGGAAGCAGCTCTAAGTGACTAATTCAATTCTAATTTAAAATCATTCTTCCTCTGTTATGCAGATTTTTGAGCCTATTTTTTTTCACAACTATTTTTTTTCCTATTTAGAGTAATCTTTTCCCTTGAAATTCTGCATTTTTTTTCTGTAGAAATAACTGTGTTATGAGAAAGCTTAGATTGCAGTAGAAATCTCAGTACTAGGAAGAGAAAAGGTAAGTGCTCCTGAGGATTACTGAGGATGTGCAAAATGTCAGTATTAGTGATTGTGACTCTTCATGGAAGAAATTAAATTAAGAAAGTTATTTACAGAAATTCACCATACTAACTTTGGAATACACGAAGCTTAAATAATTCTATAAAAATTGTTCTGTAGCCTTTACCTGAGAAACCCAAGAACAGCACAAAGTATTTACAACAAAATTTATGTAAAACCAAAGTAAAAATAATTAACTAAACAGTGAAATATTGATGTTATTTCTCAACTCTTCGCCAAACATCTGTTGACAACTCAGTGTTCAACCATATTCTACTGACCCTCAGCATTTCCTCACACTTCTTCTGGAAGGAAAGTCTATAACCTCACTGTGTATGGCAACTATTCAATAAAATGGTGCAAATCGAAGCCATATGATAAAGCTCATATTTGCAGAACTAAACACATGGATGATAGTCACCATAGATTTTATTTTATTTTATTTTATTTATTTTATGGAATAGTCTATGGGGGTGTTCAAGGTCTCACTTCTAGATTGGACTCCTAGTGGTCCTCCTGTTTACAACCTCCCAAGAGCTGGGATTACAGGCAAGCGCCAACACACCCAGCTCAGTTGCTATCTAAGCATGCCCCAGGGGTGGGGCGGGCATAGCAGACCTGGGGATTGAACCCTGGCCCCTGCACCACTTTAATCCATTGATCTATTTGGCCAGCCCAGATCTTTTTCTTAAGGATCCACTTCTCCTGATGTAGAGTGCTTAACCTTTACTCTTACAAGACATTGCTAAAATCTAATTCTTTCCTTAGTAATTTTTTGGTAACACAATCTAATATCAAATTAAATCATGAACATATTCTTAGCAATCAAATTGCTCACCAGATGAATTAATTAAATCATAATGATAAATAAAGTCCTCCCCTCCTTCATCTGAAATATTACAACAATGAGACAACCAGCACTTGGAAAGGGGTCGTGGGGAGCTATTTCCAATCCTGTTGAGCTCCAAGCGAGCCCTAGTCCTATTCACCAATGAAACTTTACAGGGATGCATCCGTTTTCTAAGCTGTTTACAAAGCTATGTTTACAATTTTTGTATGATCATATTATGCTCATTTCAGCTCGTGTTACATTATTCCTTCCCTTAATTTTTTTCTTCATTAAGTAGCACATTAAAGGAAATCTTGATTTTTTTTTCTGTTGCATACCTGTTGTATTTAAATATTAATTTTTTTCGGGTTTATGAGTGTGTGCATGAGCATGCATGCATGCATCTCAGAGCTGTCAAATATCATGCTTTCATTGACATTTGATTATAATTATGTTAATGCATCATTATTTCTTATTCTTTCAATTAGTTGGAATTATTTCTATGTAGTCTTATGTATTTGAGATACTATAGGTACTTTGACCTTTTCTTTTAATTTTATGTATTTGGTTCAGGATCTCACTACACAGCTCTGACTTGTAGTGATCCTCCTGTTTTCAGCCTCCTCAGCGCTGGGATTATAAGACTGTGCCACCACGCCCAGGGAGGGGGCCAACTTGGCGCTCTGATCCTTGAGCTTGCTGAAGCAGGAGCTTACTCCACTGAGCCATCTTGCCGAGTCTGCTGGGTACTTTGTTATTACCTTGGTTTCCCACTCAGTTCAGTGGTAGTCAGAGAATATATCTGATGTCATTTAGAGATTTAACTTTTATGTTAAAGTTTTATATATTGACATTTTGCCCAGTTTTTCACATGTGCTAGGAAAGCAATTGGTGTTCACTGGGGGTGACATTATCCAGATTCATTTTCCATGAAGAGGAGAGTCTTGATATAATAGTTTCATTAAAAAGTTAAAATACAAAAGAAAATAGAAAAATAAGGATCCAGGACCATAACACCCAGTACCACACAAAAATAGTATTTATCCCATTTCCTGAGGTGATGAAAAATTAATAAAGTCACATTCATTCAAAGAAGATATAGCATTATGTATTGATTTCTTTCTTTGGTTAAACTTCTTTTGAAAATTACTCTCTGAGAAAAATAACATATATATATATATATATATATATATATATATATGAATTAAAAATACCAATGCAATTATGAATTCAATGATAAGTAATGCAAATGTCACTTTTAAATTATTTGTAAATATTCAAAACATTCAATCAATTTCAAACATACATGGATACTACACAAAAGAGAAAATACAATTAATTCACAGATATTTGATTTATATATAGTAAAATTAGCAGCCATATATGTAAACATTGTAAAAAAGAATATTTATTGGGTACTTATGCAGCATTTTTCTAATATAAATCAAATATGTTAAGTCATTTAGTTATTAATACAGCACTAGGCGATATGTAGTATTATATGGTCATTTAGCAGATCAGTAAATTGAGGCAAAGAACAGTTAGGAAATTGTACTAGTCAACCGTAAGTAGATATTTAGATAAACAAAAATCGAGTCCACTGTGAAGAGGTGATTTCCTCCTACATCAAACAGTAGCAATTTGGTTATAGAAGTATGCTAAAATACACCTTTCCTCTCCTTAATGTAAAGATACGATTATTTTCTTTTCTGTGCTTCCTCCATGTTTATTATCCAATAAATGATTGGAAAACATAAAGTTCACCCTTGGAAAATGAATCAAATGTCTTCTCCAAGGAAATGTTACTAACTGGTCATTTTCACTGATATTGTGCTAGGAATCTATTTTACTTTTCAGGAAAGAGACTAAACAATATCAAAGGCCTAGGCATACAGCTCAGCAGCACAGCACCTCCCTGGCAAGCTTGAGGTCAGGAATCAGTCTCTCAAGGAAAGCAAAAGGTTGACATGTGGAAAATTACAGCACTCTGAGAGAAGAAATCGAAGAGGATCTCAGAAAATGGAAAGCTGTTCCTTGATCCTGTATAAAAAAAGAATCAACATTTGAAAGAGGCCGTATTTCCAAAATTATTATATAGATTCAATGCAATTCCAGTTGAAGTACTATTGGTATACTTCATAAAGCCAGAGAAAACATGTTTAAAACTCATCTAGAACCAGAAAAGATCCAGAACATCGAAAACAATCTTTGAGAATGAAGAAAACGCAGAAGGTATTACAACTCCTGACCTGAATTATGCTGCAAAGCTACTGTGATAAAATCAACATGGTACTGACATTAAAGCAGACTGGATAATCAATGGAACAGATTAGAAGATGCAGACACAACTACAAACTCACCCAGCGATGTTTCTTTACAAAGGGCCAAAACATGTTCACTGAGAAAATCACAGCCCCTTTAATAAATGGTGTTGGAAAAACTGGCTTTACACATGCAGAAGGCTAAAATTAGACTCATGCATATTACCACCACTAAAATATAGTCAAAATGGATCGAATATTTAAATATTAAATCTGAAGCACTAAATTTGTTGGAGGAAAATGTAAGTAGAAATCTTAAAAATATAGGGGTAGGTAGAGTTAACAAACAAAACCAAACTGCTCAGGAGAAACTACAGAGAATTAACAACTGGGATTTTATCTGTTTTAAAAGTTTATGCACGTCAAACTAAATCATCTCTAGAGTAAGGAGAAAAATGCATGAACTGGGAAAAAATTATAGCCAACTTCCTCTCTGACAAAGGCCTGTCTAGAACATACAAAAAATTATTTTAAAAATCAGGCCCCCTAAATTCAAAGATGCATTCCACAAATGGGCATCTGTCATTAATACACAATTCTCAGATGAAGAAACACAAATGGCAAATCAATATATGAAAAATGTTTAACATTATTGGTCATTTGAGAAATGCAAATTAAACAACGCTGAGATTCCATCTCACCACAGAAAGAATGGCTAACATCAAGAAGTCAGCCAATAACAAATGTCTGATGGACTCTGGGAAAAAAAAAAAAAAAACCGAATGCTTCTCCTCTGTTCGTGGTAGTGAAGACTGGTACAACCACTATGGAAATCCGTGTGAGGATTTCTCAAAATGCTAGTATTGGAGCTCCTATTCAACCCAGATACTCCCCTCCTGAGTATTTTTCCAGAAGAACTGAAAACATAAGCCAAAGCGATTTATGTGCACGCATGTATAGCAAAACAATTTGTCATAGTTTTGGCAGCAACCCAAATGCCCATCAACTGATAAATGGATGAACACCAGGGAGAGAACGCAGTGTTTGCCCTGATTTACTTCACGTGTGTATGACTTGTTTTTTCTTTGTCTCTTCCCTTTCCAATATTTTCGTGCACGTATCTGTAGTCTGGACAACTAGTCTGAACACCACAAAATGAAATACAAGAAACACTGTCAAATTCATATTATTCTTTTTAGTGAAGTTCTGCATCATTTCTAGATCTTTTACTGTTTTGTATTCTTTCCAAAAAATAATATCCATATCTAAGTACTAACACTATGCATGTTGTCAGTAATTAAGCACAGGATAATGAATAATTTTCTATGAGGTACTTTGAAGTATTTTCACAAACTTTCATAAATTCATTAGAAATACATAACATTATTTACAATCATTGCCTTAACATTTCCATTATTGATAGAAACCAGGGACTCCATCAAATCATTGGCTACATCTTACCTGCCTAGACCTTATATTCCTAAAAATCTTTCTCTATGATCCATTTTCTTCGTAAGTCTGATTATTAGAATTGCAGCCCTTCTATTTATATCCATTCGTTTGCCTAACTACTCAGTCATTACGCCCATTAAAAGCTTTTGGGAAATTACAGCACCTGCCTTCTCTTCACTGAGGAATGCTTATCCAGATGTCTGTTTCGCTTCAATACATGTTCTTGAAGTAATATAACTCAGTGATCAGGATCATGAGTTTGAGGTTAGAAATATTTTGGATTGAATATCCTTGACCTTTTTGTCATTAACATGGTATAAGATTTTAGGCAAATTCCTTAGTATTTTTAAGTCTTGTTTTCCAATTGGTTAAAAACTAAATATGCCTTTTTTTTTGACCTTAGACTAATATGATACAAATTAGATATCACAGCAGCTGGTATATAATATCAACATAGTAACAGACAGTGGAGAAATGATTGCTATATTAATGGATGACTTCTGCCAGTGTTGATATTACCATCAATCTTGATATCATAGAATTTTTATTCAACTTTAAACTCAAACTTATTCCCTAAAATTCTTAAGTGTGTAATGCATAAAATACTGTCTTACTCCAGGATAAGTTCAATGAAGACTAGTGAGAGTCCTTTTTTATCCTACCTCAGTTTTATTAGTACAAAGAGCACAGGAGCACACCAGCCGCCCATAAATGACACCCGAGGGGTCACACCAGTCTTTCTGTTTTTACATCAGCAGATAAGAGGCTTTTACTGTGAAGCCTTCCCAGGACCTGGGCACCTTTTGGGGCTGCGTCCCTGTGGGAACCTGGGCTGGAGCAGAAGCTGGATCCTGGACCTTGGCTAAGGCCTGGACCTTTGCCGGCAAGGCCTGTGACCCTTGACAATGTGGGCATGGATAGGCTTCCCAAGCTTGGGATGGGCACTATAGACAAGTGGAGCGAGTCTGAGGTTCAGTCCTTTTGGGATGATCTTGGGCTTGGCCTCCTTAGGCTTGGCAAGGGTCTTGACGGCCTCAGCACATATGCTCATGGCCTTGACACTGTTTGCCTGCATCTTTTAGAGGTCTTTGTTGTGTTTCTTGGCAAAACGCATGTTGCTAAGGAACTTGGGATCTGCCTCCTTCACGGATTGGTATCTTTGTGACTGACATTTTTTGTTGCTGTTTCTGTGTCATTTTGGGGTCTAGTTGGGCATGGTGTGGTTCTTGGACTTCACCATAACTTCCCTGTAAACCGTGGCTACCAAGCTCCTGGAACTGGAAAGAAAAAGAAGGATAGCATTGCTTCTTGAATGCAGATGTGATGCTAAACTCGAGCTTATTCAATACATGAATATACCATCTTAAATATTTTTGAATCTCTATCTTATTTCTTTGCATGAAAATTTATTTAACATTCACATGTATCTGATAGTCTTCTTTTGAGGACTGAAGAAATAATTTGCTTTGGCCACTAATACAGAATAAAGTGAGCAGAATCCGTTATTCCTATCTGCAGCATTTATAAATAAATGAGGCGGACCAGGGAGACAACTCGGTGGCAAGTACCTGAGTGGCAGTGCAGGATTCTGAGCTTGGTCCCCTGGTACTGCAAATAAACAAATAAATAAATAGCAAAAGCAAATGTTAAAATAATTTAAAAAAACAATAACAATTGTTGCTAGAGTGATGATACTTTAGAGGAATCAACTTGACATTTGTCATCAGATATTGTAGTCTTTTTTCATCGATGTGACACTGACGAGGAAAGATTTATTCTGGCTCACGATATTGGTGCTTTTATTCACATTTCTTTTTAATATACTTGGTACAGGATCTGTAGCATCTTACTATGGCATAGATCACAGTTGTAGTGATTCTCCTGTTTTCTGCCTTCCAAGTGCTGGGATTACAGGTATGTACCACCACCCCCAGTCTCAATCACCTCTCAGCACACTCCAGGAGTGGTGCCAGCGCTGCATGCCAGGGATGGAATTCTGGTCTCTGTGCCTGCCTAAGTAGGTGCTTTAGTCCACAAAGCTATCTGGCTGGCCCCATTATTCGCATTTCTTTGAGGTTTGGAAGAGGAAGCACTTTCTGAGTGGGGGAGATTATTCACCACATTGTGGCCAGGAAGCAAAATAAGAGACAGGAAGTAGCTCGGTGCTAACTTCCGCTTCAGGGTGTCCTTGCAGTGGTCTAACTTCCTCCTCTACCTTCTCCTCCTCCTAGACCACAACTAAATTTCACTACCAGCTAACAGCTGGCAAACAAACCTATAACACATAAAACTGTGGGTGACATTTAAGATCTAAACCATAACAGGAAGACAGAAGCTTTCATTTATCATTACAGTCAGCAATAAATTTTATATCCCTGAATAGTTCTGGGTTTGTGAGCTTCATTAATTTTCTTCACAAACAATGTCTTAGAGAAGACTTGGGGATCTTTCCCATGCCGTGAAAGTAGCTGCTCCCATGGCCAATCGGAAGTGGCTCCAGTGCACATTCCTCCAGGCGGTCCTCATCTTTGACTGATTTCACAAATAATTCTGTGGCGCTGAAAAGTAACTCGTGACAAATCTAATCATTTCTAATAGTCTGTGTCCATGTGACAGTCTGAAAATATTGCTCATCAATTTAGCTGTGAATGTGCACATGAAGAGACATAAAGATGTACTCCACAACACTTGGGCTTGTTCAGAAGTTGAGCGGAAGAAAATCCAGATCATGAAATGGATCAGATTACTTTGCTTATTTATGTTTACCCTGCTTTTGTATTCTCATCATTCATTTCTCTTTTAGTCAGATACCGCACTTCCTTTTTCTTTGTGTCTGCAGCATTTCTACTCTTCTGCTGCATAAGAAATGTCTGCTGATTAAAGTATAAATAAGAAGTTGAGTATTTTAAATTTTTCAGTAAGATGAGCACCCTGAATAGCTTAGAGAAAAATAAAGCAGCAAGCCTACATACATTACATTAAAATCTAATGGTTCTACTTTTTGACAGAAATATATGTATTTCTTTGAAACTTAAACAGAAGTAATCAGATCGCAACAGGTCCTCAACTTAATCAACCTCATGTTAAAAAGAATTCTGCAAATAATTTCTTACTTGATATAGCTTCTATTCTCACAAAAGTTCCATGATTTATTCTGTCATAAAATATTGTGCTCCTTTTTACTCTGGTATTTCATGATAATATTTTTGATAGTTCTCATAAGAATACTACATTTAAAAGCTGGGCATGCTGGCATATGCCTGTAATCCCAGCACTTGGGAGACTGAGGAAAGAGGATCATTGTGAGTTCAAGACCAACTTGGGCTACAACGCGAACTTCAGGCCAGCCTGAACTACACAGTAAGACCTTCTCTCAAAAAGATTAAATAAATAAATAAATAAATAAATAAATAAATAAATAAATAAATAAATATTGTGTTTTAGGCTGGGAAGAAAGCTCAGCAGCATGAATGCCTACCTGGCAAGCTCAGTGGCCTGAGTCTGATCCCTGGTGCCAAAATAAAAAGAAGACAAACTTGCATGGTCTTACCAACTTCTGCATGTGGTCTCAGTGTGTACTATACTCAAAGAAAAGGCAACTTTTCTAAAGAAACTTCCTTTCATGCTAGGCGTGGTGGTGCATGCCTACAATCCCAGCACTTGGGAGGCTGAGTAGGAGGGCCAGTGTGAGTTCGAGACCAGGCTGGGCGACAAAAGTGAGCTCAAGGCCAGCCTGAACTGCATAGCAGGACCCTGTCTCAATATAAAAAATCAATATAAAAAATGTAAAGAAACTTCCTTCCAGAATGGAGTACTCCATCAAATGTGGCTACAGTGAGTGAAAATGACTTCAAGCAAGCTAACTCCTTTATAACTTAAGAAATCCATTTTTTGGATACAGCAAAATTATGGCTGTTATCCAAGTTGTTAAAGTATTATAAAATTCAAGGAAAGAATATGTTGTCTAAACATGTAAAATGATCATCATCGTTAAATTCACATTAGAGAAAGATTTACAAACTTTGCACATTCACATTGCTTATCCATTCTCAAAATTGCTTGAAGAACTCATCTCTACCCTGAGTTGGGTGACTAGTACAATATAAGGCACCACATCTTTTGGGGGGGAAAAGGGGGGCCAAGAGATAGAGGAGAATGAAAAAACGATTTATGTTTGCTTCATGGTGGGTTAGATGCGTTCATTGTCCACTCTCGTTTTGGGTGAAATAGTAGCAATGTTTTTTATTTGTTTTAACTTTTTCCAGTTCCACGGCTTGTCTTTTCCCCAGCTTTTATGCTTTATGAGCACATCTGTCTTAGTTACTTTTCTCTCGTTGCTGGGACAAATACCCGATACCCAAAATGAAGGTAGGAAAGATTTATTTAGCTCACAGTTTGAGGAGGTTTCAGTCCATAATCAGCTAGACCCGAAGCAGAGAGGGACATGGCAGAAAGAAGAAATTCATGGCGACAAAACAGCAACAAAATGGTGACAGAGGTAATGGAGCAACCAGGGGAACAGAGAGCAACAGCACGATTCTGTCTCTCTTGTCTCTCATCATATTACATTCAGGCTCTCTGCCTCAGCCTATCCACCTTAGGCCACACTCATTATCCCAGCCGTGCTCACACCGATAACCCATCAGTACTAAAGCACATAATCCCAGTGGATCACGAGTCAAGTGACTCCAGCAGTACTCAGACCCGTAGTCCCATGAATATTAAAACAGATAATCCCAATGGGTCATAAGTCGGAGTCTCAAAACCTGGAAGACCCCGCCTCGTGATTGCATGAGGCTTTGAGGGGACAGCTAGACACAAACCGTAACAAGATCCTTGCCGTCCGCGCTGATCGCACTCCCCACGGAAGCAAGGGCCGCTGCAGGCGTCTCAGGGTCTGCCTTCTCCCCTTCTGTTCCTCCTTTCTTCTCCTCATCCCTTGGCTCCTTATTCTTTGACAAAAGATGTATCTCCCTATTTCTTATCATCTAACATTTATATTTCTCTTCCTTTATATTTGGGGTTTCTCATGTAAGGGGCACTATGCAATTTTAAGCATATTTTTGATGAAACTATCTACTTATAAACAAAATGGAGTGCATGAACTCTTGAGAAAGCGCGTTCACGTTTCCTCTTCGCTCTAAAAGGCGTTCCATTTTCAGCATCCATTTGCTGTGATAAGCAGATTGAAAGTTGTTTGCCTTTCAATAACGTCATAAAATTCTCCCATTCTAGGAGGTTTCGATTTTGTATATTGGTGGTGCAGTAGGGTATTAAACCATTGCCAAATCGCTAACTACTATCGAGAAAGTTTTCCTATGGTAAGGGGTATAAAACGTCAGTCAACGAAAAGCACATGTGGTGAGTCATTCGGCGGGATTAGTCCTGATGTTTCACTAGGTTTAATGTTGCATCAACTTCATTTGGCATTAACTTTACTTCCATTACTGCCTTGCGGGTCTACGAGGATCCTTCTTCTGTCCACATTTATCTGTAAGATTCTTCAGCTTGCAGTGAATTTCCTGTGCTGCCTTCCAATAACGACACTGTTTCAGCTGTGAGAACTTATTAGAAAATATATGATGCTTGAAGCTTTGCAAAAGTCGATTCGCCCCTGTGGAATAATCTCCATTCTAATTTGACTGTAAAATCCCCATAAATTATTTCAACCTCATTTTAGATGGAGACATATTTCATTGATTGGTAATAGCCTTAAATTACTTTTTATTGTGATTGTAATGTTTTCTTGTCAAGTAGCAGAAAACATTAAATTATAGAGTAATTTAACAGGTGGAAATATACGCAAACAAAAATGGTTAGAAACAAAGATAAACCATTAGAACAAATTGCAGTCTGCACAGACCTAATCAGTTCCTCCATGTCTCTGATATAAGAGATCAGTTCTTTTCTCCATACAGTTAAGTTAATCTTGAATTCTGAACTGCTCTGGAAAATAAAACTTGTCTATCTGGGAACTGTAGAATCACAGAATTAGAATGCAGGAAAGTGTATTTAATGGCATTTATTAGGAGTAAGAATGATTTAATTTTATACCCAAATATCCCCACTGAAAGTCAAGCAACAAGCTCTTCAGCTAGCTACAAACAAGTAAAAGCTACTTGGCCTTAAATGAGCTTTTCCTGTGCATCCTCAGACAAAATGATGTCATCACTCTCAGTGAAAGTGAAGTGGGTCGCATCCAAGAAACATCACAGCACTGAGAGCATGGTGAGCAGCCCTTTTTCACGGCATTTGCGGGCATACTTGAGGAAGAAGCCCTCAGAAATTTCGAGGGCACTCTAATCAGAAGTGAAAATTTATGAAAATCAGTTTTCTTTCCTAGAAAGGCTGAACTTCAAAACTCACAGTGATTACAGTGGCACTGTCCTTTAATTGAAACATGAGTAGTCCATTTCCAAGCCCAAATCAGATCCACTTTACTTTTGTCCTTAGAAATGACCTGACTTTTTTTCAGAATGCAGTGAAATAAATGAAGAAAAATATGTAGGAGGGAATGACAGTAACTGAGTTTACACCAGGAGCAGTACATATCAAAAAGACAAGAGTGACATGTATTCCAAACATAGTTTTAGCATTACATTGTGCTATAATCAATATGCTGACCCTTTTGAAGGTTCTTGAGATCAATATCTGATTCATCCTGTGTACATAAGTGTATGGTTTTGCTATTGATATGTTTTCTGCTTTATCTGCTTCCAGTCACTTCGTTGTTTAATCCATAACACATTCAGCTGTGTTATGCCCTTAAGTTCTTGTTTTCTTCTTTAAAGTTCTTATATTAGGGAGACTATATGATATTTACACATATAGGTCTGGTTTATTTCACTAATGAGTATATGTCCAATATGCATCCATTTAAATATGAAGTCTTCAAACTTATCATTCTTTATGGATGAGTAGTATTCCATTGTACAAAAATATCACTTTTCAAAAACAACATAGGCAAGGAGTGACTTGTACTTCTTGAAAGATTTTATGTTATACTATAAATTAATAATTTGATTAACAAAATAGGCACTAGATGTAGCTTGTAGCACATTTGAACCAGCTAAACCTACCATAAGGAATGCTACAGGGCTTTTATGTAGAATAGAGGCAGAGTCCTGACAGGACGTTGGCCAACATCTCTGGAGATCAACCCACAGCTGGTCCTCTGAAGCACTTGGGCTGTGGAGGCTCTGAGCCTTTGCCGGGCTCCCAAACCTAGATGACTTCTGAGATTCCCTCTGGGTCCCTTGGTCATAGTCCTACTGATGAACACCTGGTTCCCTTTTCAAATCTATTTGATAGCTTGCTGTGTTTTTTTGTTTTGTTTTGTTTTTTGTCTGGTGGGGCTAAGAATTTTCCAAACCACCTCAGGTCGCTTTGATGTGACATCAAATCTGAACATGAGTGGTTGCAAGTCACGCAGCAGAAACTGGAATGTTTTTTCAGAAATCGCTTTCACTTCTTTCTTTTTACTTTCTTATATTTGACCATGTCAGACGTTCTCAGTGAGAGGTATTATTCATCCAAATTCTTTGTTATTTTGTGAAAACAATGGTCTATACTCCAGTTTCTCATGAAATATTCTCAGCTTTCTTCTGAGATCTCATCAACATGGGTTTCACTATTTATCTTTCCATCAAAAATTCTGATCATGACCACTTAACCAATCCAAAAAGTTCTCATTTCTTCTGAGCCCTCATTGGCTTGACCCACAATGATTCCTTTTTTTTTTTTTTTTTTTTTTTGCAATACAGGCTTATTGTAATGTATTCCTGAATCCTTCCAATCTCTGCCTTCTAACCTATTCCTTACCTACTTTCAAATATATTTTATTTTCTTTTATTTCCTGTGCATTTGGTACAGGGTCTCAGTACACAGCTTGGACTCATGATGAGCCTACTGGTTTCAACCTCTGCAGTGCTGGGATTATAAGCATGCACCACCATGCTTGGACTTGTGGCCAGCTCAGTGTGCCCAGGGGCATATCTCTCGTGGCATGTGGTACATGGGATTGATCCCTGGTTGCTATGCTTGTCTAAGCAGGTGCTTAGTCCATTGATCTATCTTACTGGTCTCTCAGAGATTCAAGCATTTTCATTACAACTAGCCTACTTCTTTATGTAGATTTCCTATCTTCAATTTCTCTTGCTATAAAAAGATATCTAAATCAGTAGACTTTAATCAAGAAAACAGATTTGATGAGGTCACTGTTCCAGATTTTCAAGATACACCAGCACCATTGTTTAGGCATTTGGTGAGAGTCTTTCGGCTAAATTACATGGGGCAGTAAAGGTCATAGCAATTGTACATGTAAGAAGGAGAGAGAAGGCTTGGGGGAAAGCTGGAAACAAAGTGCAGGACAGTCACCAGCAGGAGAGTTGCCAGCCTTTCTCTCTGCAACAATGCTGTTTTTTTTTTTTTTTTCAAAACATGTTAGCAGTATATTTCCAGTATTTGATACAATGCATGTTGCTGTCCTCCTAATGGTTATACAGAGCACAGGGTGTAGATGTGATAATTTTTCTAATCATTATTTGTACAAAAAAGTTCCTTCTCACTGAACTAAGAGAAAGTAGTTGTATACATAATCCAAAATTCCATAATCGCAGTGGATTATTGGCAAAACTGGCCATGATGGAAATGGTTGATTTATGCCTTGTGCAGCCCAGCATACTAATCTAGCTTTACGTTTTATGCCTTGTGGTTAAACTTTCCGGCTCGGTGATTAAGGGCAAGTTAAAGCAAGACCTGTATAACAAAATATGGAACTTTTGTATCTCCCACATCATTTATACCTCCTCATGGCTTACTTTGAAACCGTGTACGGTGCTTTGTAGAATTACTGTCAGTTTCAGCCATCTGGACTTTCTGTTCAAGGAGACTACGGGACTAAAGAGGAAAGAGACTGAAGATATACACTGTACCTAAAGAGAGCCACCTAGAGAGCAAACAGTCTCTCTGACTTTCACAGACAGCAAATTGGTCGAGCAATGGCTATACCAATGTATTCTTAAGAGAACTCAGCAGTATGTCACAAAACTACACTGAACTTTTCTGAAGGTAGTAACCCTAAGGACCTGATCACTCACTGCCTCTTACCCTAAGGAGTGGACATCTGGCACGTAAATATTTCAGGTTATAACTTGAGTATCACTCAAGTTACATGCATACCATAGGAATTTGGTTCTTGTACTTCCGGGTTAGAAAAGAAAAGAAAATTCTAAAGCAGTGTTATTTCAAATAGTAATTTTCATTTTTCTTTGGGAAATATGGAATGGTTTTCTGACTGTATGAATTATATATTGGACTGTTTTCCATAGTTTCATATTTTAGAACCTAACTTCAGTTAAATTTCATATAACATTTTAACAACTATATTAATATAATATATTATAATTACATTAAGTCAAAGAAATACACTGCATTATTTTCTCACAAACATAGGAGTAAGGAAGAAACGATTTCAGCACTGACCCAAAATTATTAGATTAACTCCGTGGTGCAAATGCATACATTTTATGTAATTTGTTCATACAGTATTTTTCTACATAAACACGGAAGTTAGTAGCATGATATATATATATGTATATATATATATATATATATATATATATATATATATATATATATGCCATAAAGCTTACATATCATGTTTAAACTTACATTAAACCCTTTATGAAAAAGTTATATCCTTAATTGGTAAAGTATAGAGAAACTCACAAATGTTAACTATAATACTTTACTGTGTAAGAGTTACCATTCAATAACATATAACGTTATTTAGTATTAATATAGGGAAAATGATAGTAAGAACATTCTAAAATATCCCAGTGTGACACATGTCTTAATCTCATTTATTTCTACATATGCTGAAAAGTCCTATCTTCTTTGTGAGATATTTGAAATGTCTCATGCCTTCAATTTTATTTTCATAGAAAGAATAACAAAGCTTCAATTAATTGCATCTTTTAGAAGTACAAAAGTTCATTGTAGTTCACTTGTTTTACTCATAAGATGTATATTCAATTATTCTGTCCTGTCATTATCTACAATTTAACTTTTAAATAGCCAAATCAATGAATAGTTATACTGTATATTGTAAACAGCTTACGAGTATTTTGAAAGATAATTAAATACAACATGTTCAACACCAGCAATGCATGTATCAATAAATTCAGCTTCAACACAGACATTTATGGCCAAACTGGTGACCCAATGGAAAACAATGTCTAAGACACTGGATTACCCTCTGTTCAATCTATCATGCTGTTATTGATAAGTCTTGAGATGATTTTGAAGATGGCAAAATGTGAAATATCATTCATTTGAGAATGGGTACCATGTACAATAATTACTGCTGCAGTACACATATACCTGTTGAGTTCTTAATATATTTTGTAATCTCTATTTGGAGCTGTTGGAACCCTATGGGTAAATTTTACAAATGAAAAGGTTTTCTGACCTGTAGAGACCAATTAAAATTGTGGCCATGGTTTTAGCAATGCGTACTGATCTCTTGGCGCAGTTCAAGTCCTCTTCTGGCTGAACCTGCTGCTCTAGGAACGGAGCTGGCTACCGGTTCCCACAACGGCGCTTCAGTGTTTGTTTTCGCCACAGCTCACATCTCTCATAAATGAGAGCACTCTTTTATTCTTCAAGTAATGACTTTTGGAGTAGTTTCGTACTTCTGGCAAAACTGAAAGAAAAGCACAGAGATTTCCTATCTCATATATGTGTTCTATAATATACATGTATACATAGATGACGATGATGATGGCGATGATGATGATGATGGTGATGATGGTGATGGTGATGAGGATGAGGATGAGGATGAGGATGAGGATGAGAATGGTCATGGTGATGGTGATGGTGATGATGATGATGTCTGAAATCCTCCAACGAAGAGTCGGTACGTTACTTTTGAACCCACACTGATATGTCAAGTTTTGGTAATTATAAGTACAGCTGCTATAAACATCAAGTGAAAATTTGTATATGGGGTGAGATGGACCGGATCTTATGCTAAGAATGTTTTCATAAGAAACTGACAGGCTTTCTTATAAAGTGGCTGCACCCTCTTACAAAGACTGGGAAGGGCCAGTAAGATAGCTCAGCAGACTAAGTGCCTGCTTAGGCAAGCGCAGGGTCCAGAGTTCAATCCCCAGCACCACACACTGTGCTGGCCCATGCCCAGATGCACTGACTCAACTACTGAAAGTGGACACCATGGTGCATGCCTGTAATCCCAGCACTGGGGAGGCCAAAACAGGAGGATCTGCATGAGTTCAAGCTGCATAGTGAAACCCTGTACCAAATACAAAAAAAAAAAAAGACATTTTTTTTTTCTTCACATTTTCACTAGCATTTGACAGTTTTAGTGTTCATGATTTAGGAGTATAAATGCATTCCTTGATTATTTTCATTTATGTTCTTCTAAAGATAATAATGTACAACATGGTTTACATCCTTATTTTTATTTTTGCATTTTCGCTTTGATAAAATACCTACAAAAATAGCATATCATTAAATCAGATTGTTTTGTTGTTGATTTTTAATTTTTGTGTATTTCAATAACAATGAAAATTGAATTTTTTAGATGCTCTTTTGACTTCTATTGATATAAATGTATGTTTTATTTTCTTTTATAGATTGTTGGTGTGATGAATTACATTAAACGACCTTTCAGTATTGAACTAGGCTTTCATAACTGAGTTCATTCCCATTTGGGCATAATCCATAAATCTTTACATGTATATCATATTAGATTTCTAATATATTATTGTTTTGCATCTATGTTTCAGATATAGTTCATCTTAGTTTTCTTTACTATATTTGTCTTGGATTGACAAATTAAAATAATTTTGGACTCAGAATGAATTAGGAACAATTTAACAAACTAATATTAATTTCCCTTAGGGATTATGTAACACTGAAAATTAGACACAGGTGAACCTGTAGTTTTCCGTTTTGGAAGAATGTCGTGGTTCACTTTCTTCATTACAGAAAGCAGCAGTTAGATTATTGAAATGAATACCATGTGTTCATGTGTTGAAATCCAGAGACAGGACATTTGTGGAATGTTTAGGTCATGAGGGTAGCGCACGACTAAATCCTCATGGTAATTGTGGTTTCCCTATCACATGAGTGAATCCTGAAATTAACTAAGATACCTATCACCTTCTATGATTTGCCATTTTGAGAGCGATCGGGGTTTGTGATAAGGACACTTAAACTTTAGTTTGAGTTTCTCAATTTCAGACGTAACTTGAATCTTTGAAGTTGTTTCTACATGTCTTCTAGGTTACCATATATTGTGGATATACAATTGTTTGTGATACTGATTTGCTCTTTTCAATGATATGAATCTTACATTTATATTGTTTTTCTTAACCAATGACAAGAAGTTTGTTAATTTTATTAATCTATCCCAAAAGACTAGTATTTGATTTCACTAATTTTCTCACTCAAATATGAGTTTTGAATTTTGTCAACTTCTGCGCTACTTTGTGATATTATTTTTTCAGGTGTTTGTTTTGTTTTAAATGGGTTCGTTTTGCTTTCTTAAAGTATTATCTTACATTATTGATTTAGCTGTTTTTCTTCATTCTAATATACACACTCAACATTTAAACATACTTCTCTCTATAGTTTTCAGTGCATTTCACATATTTAACATTACATTTCCTTTTAGTTATTTTTTAAAGTTTTCTCTTGACTTCCTCTTTAATGATCGTATTATTGAGGAAGACATTCTTCAGTTTTCATACACCTTAGGATTTTGCACTGATCTTTCTGTTACTGGTATCCAAAAGCAGACATGGTATGAATTTTATTTTCAATTTGTTGGGTTGTTTCCCAGCCCCGAAGGTAGTCAACCATAGTGAGTGTTCATGTGAGCCAGAAGAACATATATCCCAGCGCAGTTTGGTGAGGTAATCAATATGTGACAACTACATGAGGGTGACAAGCGGTGGTATTCATGTGTGCCATTTTCTCATTGACTTTGTGCCTGGGAAATTGAGTATGTCCACTTCCGATAGAGGGCTGTGGAAGCATCCAGCGATGAGATTTGATTGGTTAATTTTTCCTTGCATCTTGGTCAGATGCTGTCTCATGGGGTCCAATGATTTGCTCCTAGGCATGTACCCATTGAAGATCAGTACATCTCATTATTATTGCATAATATTTTTATTTGTCCTTGCAGCGATGGTTCCTGAATATGAAATTACTGTAGCTCCTCTTGTTTTATTTTTACTAGAATTAGCATTAATCTATTCTCTTTTTGTTTTTTCTTTCTCATTTCATTCTGAATGTACATGGTTTCACATTCAATATATCATTATATTTAAAGTACAATTCTTTCAGCTACTTTGGATTGAGTCTTATTTTTTATTAAGTGATACTGTTTTATTTGTTCCACTCATATCAGATAGTCAAACATATTTGTTACTGCTATGTCTACGCCTTGTTTTTTAATTCCTATTTTTATCATCCACTCTTTTTCTATACTTGTGGCCGTAATTGCTATGTATGATCCTAGGTCCTATCTTTTTAGTATGTCTTTAAAGATATACTTTTACATATCTTTAAAATAACTATCTAAAATTTGCAATGTATGCTTATAATTAAAAATGTTCTTTTTACATTTTATACTTTTAAAAGAAAGTGCAAATTAGAATAAAAGCAGAAAAATTACAAGTGATACAGAATTTCACTTAACAAAATAATATGAATTTCACAGTATTTGTTGTAATATATAGTGTTTTCTTTTGACCCGTATTACCAGATATAAGCATGTAAAACTGGAAAAGAAAAAAAGGAAGTATAAGAAATTAAGAAGCGAAAAAAAGCACAAACAATTGAAAAACGAAGAACAGAAATAACAGTTCAGTTGTCTGAACCGTCTGGCTTACATACATCGATACATCTCTCTGTCCCACTGCCTCTCCTGTCCTTTACCTCAACTCAGTAACACCTTCCTTTTGCATGAGTTCATTCCCTTTTCCTAGGGTCGATTGTACCCTCAGACTCCATTTTTCTCTTTCAGGTTCACATGCTAAGGAGACAATACGATATTTGCATGTGCAGTCTGATTTGTTTCATTGAAGAGTGTGTTCCCTAGTTGCATCCTTCTATTAATAAAAGACTTAAATTTATCTTCTTGTATAGCTGAATAATATTCCACTGTGTAAAAATATCACATCCTCTTCATTCATTCTTCAGTTGATGGGCATCTGAGTTGCTTCCAGCTCTGATAAATTCATTGTTATAAACATGGGGCACATATATTGCTGTGGAATGAGGTTTTCATTTCTTCTAGGAAAATACTCAGGAGGGGATTGGCTGGCTTGAATGTAGTCTACAATCTTAGTTTTTAAAGCAGCAGCTCTCAACCTGTGGGTCGCGACCCCGGTGGGGGTCGAACGACCAAAACACAGGGGTCGCCTAAAGCCATTCTGAATCATAACTGTAGCAAAATTACAGTTTTGAAGTAGCCACCAAAATTATTTTTTGGTTTGGGGTCACCGCGACATGAGGAACTGTATTGCAGGGTTACAGCATTAGAAAGATTGAGAACCATTGTTTTAAAGGAATCGCCACGCTGATTTCCATAGCTGTTGTACCACTCTGCACCCCCACTAACAGTGGGGAAGATTTCCTTTAAGCCACCGCCCCTCCAGCATTAGCTACAGGCTGAGTTTTTGTTTGACTTCTTGGCATATTCTTGTTTTTCTTAAAACATGTATTTGGTACAGGGTCTTACTATGTAGCTCCTACTCATAGTGATTCTCCTAATTTCAGCCACCATAATGCTGGCATTACAGGAATGTTCCACCATGCCCAGTTTCGATGACTTTCTCCACGTATCCCACATTGGGCTCAACGTGGCATGTGGTAGCAGGGATCAAACCCTGGTCCCTGATCTTATTTAAGCAAACACTTAGTCCACTGAGCTATCTCACCGGCCCCTTGACTGCCTTTTTGATTTTAGCCATTTTTTCTGGGGTGACATGGAATCTCAGTGTTGCTTTAATTTTCATTTATCAAATGACCAATGATGTTGGACATTTTTTTGTATATTTATTTGTCATTTGTATTTCTTTAGCTTAGAAGTGTATATTCATCTCAGATGACTGTTTTTGGGTTGTGACATTGAATTTGGGGGACTGATTTCTTTTTTTTTAATTCTTTATGGGCTCTAGACAGAAAGTTATTGTCAGAAGGACAGTCAACTATAAGTTTTTCCCAGTTTGTGGGTTTCCTTTTTTACTCTATTGGAAATTTGCTTTGATGTGCAGAAGGTTTTCAAAAAGTCAACAACCTAATTGTTGATTCCATGAAGTATTTCTCATTCAGGCTTGCATTTGCTCATGAATTTTCTACCTACCCCTATGTCTGTAAGATTTCTACCTATATTTCCCTCCAGAATATTTACTGTTTCTACTTTAATATTGAAAACATTGACATATTTTGATGGTAGCTTTGTACATGTTGATAGGGTTTACTTTTAACCTTCAAAATGTAGACAGCCAGTTTTTCCAGCACCATTTATTAAAGAGGCTATCTTCCTTCCAATGGAATTATTTGGCCACCTTATCAAAGATAAGGTGGGTGAAAAAAAAAGATAAGGTGGCTGGATGTGTTTGCATTTGTGTGTGCATCTTATAATCTGTTCCACCGATCCTCAGGTCTGTCTCTAAGCCATTATCGTGTTCAATTTATTACAGTAGCTTTATAGTATAACTACAGGTCAGGGATTACAGTACCTCCTGCCTTTCCTTTGCTTCCCAGGACTGATTTTGATATACTGGGTCTGTTCTTATTTAAAACGAACTTGAGGCAGGTGTTCTGTAGTGGTACACTAATGGTATTTTAATTGAGATTACATTGTAAATGTACAACAACTTTGAAAGTTTGTCTATTTTCACAACCTTAATTCTTCCTCTTGAGAAGCATGGACTATTTTTTAGTTTTCTCAATGCTCTTCAATATCTTTTCTTAGAGTATCGTAACTGTCACTGTGTAAATCTTCTACATCCTTTGTGCTATTGATTCCTTTGTATTTCATTTTTGGGTGTTATTGTCTAGGGTATGGTTTCCCTAATTTCTCTCTCAGTGTATTTGCTCTTTGTGTACAAAAATGCTACTGATTTTTGCATGATTTCTTTGTATCCTAGTACATTGCTGAATTTGATGATTGAATCCACAAGACTCTTGGTGGAGTTTTGGAGCTTCTCGATGTAGAGTATCATGTCTTCCACAAATAAGGATAATTTTTCTTATTCTTTTCCAATCCTTATTCCTTTACTTTTCCTTCTTTTCTAAGTGCTCTGGCTAATGTTTCAAGAGCTGCACTGAATAGGACTGGAGACAATGGACATCCCTGTCTTGTTCCTGATTTCAAAGTGAAGACCTTCACGACTGGTGATATAGTTCAGCAGACTAAGTGCATGCTAAAGGAAGCTCAGGGACCCCACTTGGATTCCTGACCCCACCCGCCATCCTGGCCCCGCTCACAGGCACACTGTGCCAGATGATGGAGTCCAGACATTGTATTGCATGCCTATAATCCCAGAACTTTGGAGGCAAAAAAATAGGAGGATCACTATGAGTTGAAACTGTGTAGTGAGACCCTGAAAAAAAAAAAAAATGACCAGGATAAAATGAAGGCCTTCAGGTTTGCCCACTGAGTATGATGTTGGCTCTTGGTTTCTCATAAATGGATTTTATCAGGGGGAGATATAGACCATATATTCCAATTCTCTGTAGATTATTTATCTTGAATGAGTGTTGGGTTGTCAAAAGCTTTTTGTGTATCTGTGGAGAGATGGTAATGTGAATTTTGTTCTTTGTGATTTGCTGTATTCTGTTTGCAAGTATTTCATTGAGGATTTTTACATCTATATTCATTAGAGAAATTGGTCTGTAGGTTTCTTTATTAGTTGAATCTTTCTTTGGTTTCGTAATGAGTAATAATTGGCTCTAGGAATGATTTTGGAAGACTTGCTTAACTTTCAGTTTTATTGAAGAGTGTGAGAAAAGTTGCCATTAAAACTTCTCTAAATTCCTTACAGAATTCTGCTATGAATGTATTGGTACCTGGACTTCTCTCTGCTTTTAGTTTTTTTATTATTGTTATTACATCTTCAATTTTCTTTCTCATTTTTGGGTTCTTCAGAGTTTGTATATCTTCTTGACTGAACTTTGGCAGCAAGTTCTACTTCAAGCAACATTAATTCACTTTATAAGTAGCCTAAGTACCTTATAAAGAAAGAATTCTAATTTAATTCTTTCATTCTTGTATCATGATACTTATTTCAGATCATACACACAACTAAATAAATAGACACACAGACACATGCACATGCAGGCAAGCACAGAGTGATAGAAAACTTGTAAATTTTTAAAATATTAGTACAATAAAAGACCAGTTGCCATTATTCTTCCTCATTTTCAGCAAAATAATCTCATTTGTCTCCCTTTCAGATGCAGCCCTAGAAATATTCTGAGCACTTAAAATTTTCAGGGTTCCTCTGATGGCGTGAATGGATTCAAAATGTTTGCCTTTCACAATCAGTTTTATTTCTTGGAAGAGATGGAAGCCACAGTACCAGGCCCAATCAATAAGTTCAGGGCACAGGATAATGTCCTTAAATGTCTGCCTGTCTGCTGGTTGTCAGGTGGCAGTAGCATTCAGCAAAATGTCTATCATGCCTCCTAATAGCATGGAATCAAATATTTTTTGTATTATATTAAGGATAGAAAAGAAAAGAAAAATTTGAGTTTACCAGCTCAATTCCTTCCGCAATGCACTGGCTTAATTTAAGCAGGTCCAAATTTCTGGACTCTGTTATTTTTCTCTTTCCCTCAAGACCTTTCAATATTATTTTAAGGTAGGTTTCCTGGCAACAAGTTCTCTCAGTTATATTTGTCCAAGAAGGTGTTCTGTGCTTCTTCACTTTTGAAAAAGAGTTTTGTAGTGTATCAAATGTTAGTGTTTTTTCACACTGCTTTAAATTTCTGGCTACTTTTCCTCTCCATTCCATGGTTTCTGAGAGTAAGTCAGATGCAGTTTCTTAATTTTTTATGTATGATTTTCTTCCTCGAGGTTTTTTTCAGGAACATTTTCTTCAACTCTGATTTTCTGTGTCTTGAATATTAGATTGCAGGTACCTTTTTTTTTTTCTTGCTTCAGCTTACTTGAGCTTAAAGAATCTGAAGTTTGGTGTTTGGCATTAATCTGGGGGAAATTCTCAGTCGTTCCTGCCATTTCAATTGTTTTTCAGTTCTTTTCTTTCTTTTTTTATCTGAATCCAGATATCCTGCATGTTAGCCAGTTTGTAATTGTCCATGTTTCATCACTGTTTCGAATTTGTTTCAGTCTTTACTCCTTCACTTTCTAACTTTGGAGCCTCTTACTGCACACTTTCAAGCTCTGAGTTTCTCTCTGATGCTGTATCCAGCATACCGATAAGCAGTCAAAGGCATTCTTTATTTGCTTTACACAGTTTTAGACTTCTAATGTCTCCTGATTCTCAAAATGTTAATCTATTTGCTAATTTTCCATGTTTTCTCACATAATGTCTACATTATTCACTTGTTTCCTATACATATAATATATAAAGTATATATTATAAATAAATAAATTATATATATATATATATATTATATATATATATTCTGTCTTACAATACAATTATTCCCCATGTTGAGTTCCAATGCTTACTCTGCCCTTCATATTGAGTTTTCTATCGTTTAGTATGGTCAAACATGATGTTCTCTTTAAAATAACTTTCAAATCTATATTTAGTGAACATATTGAGATGCTGATGAGCACAAAGTATAATAACATCTCCTATTACCAGGACTCATGCCTTTAGTGAGTCTGTATCTCTGAACTGCAAACTTTGCAAACATTTATAAATAAGCCCACCACAGTCATCACCTTAGGGCTGCAGCAGAGGCCTTCTAGGCCAAAGCTGAATATTTGCTTTGTGTGGATTCTGTCACGTTCTTTTCACACTCTTGAAGGTCAAATTGTGTTACACAAGTTTTTCATAAGGGTAGATCTTGTTAAGAATAGTGCACCCTGACATACTGTTTTTCAAAGTGGTTTCTCTGCTCATCATCTGCCCAGATACATGGGTTGACTTCCTTTCATATATATTATGAGAACCTAGAAGTGAATTTCTTGGAGGTAAAATTCACTGTGGTGATTGTCCTATAGTTCCCTCTTGCAGATTTTCACCTGTCAAAATTGTCTGCACCAAGCCTGCAGCAATTTCTCAACTACAATTGAGGTTCTTCTACCTTGACATTGGTCCGACTAGTGATGTCTGTCCTTGAATCTTAGCTCTAGTGAACTCTGCTACTTTTATTCTTTCTAATGGTGGGTCGTGTGGTTTTCTCTGTATCAGTTCAGACATCCACATGTTTTAGTCTTTTCTGCTTTTTATTTGTTAAGAGATAACGGCACCTCCCAAGTTTCTTACATGTTAACCTGGAAATCAGAAATCAGTGTAAGAGTTTTTATATGGAATAAGCGATTGTAAATTCTTGTGAGGAGATTCATCTGTACAGTTGCTATGATTAAATATCCCTGGCTCAATGATGAAAAGGAACAATTTCTTCCCTGGGAGATCTAATAAAACTCAGTGGAATACAGAGTAAGTTTATTTTCCAGTAATCCAGTTACTCAAATTATGCTAACAACTGTATTCACTTGATCTACCATTCAAATAAAAGTACTAGATCCCTATTGTAGGACACATTATCCTATGTGCTTGAGATACAACATAGTTAACAAGGGTGAGAAGCAATGTGTTTTTGAATACAAAATTTTAACCAGTAAGGTGTGATTTTTTTATTAATCCATTGTAAATTCACAAGATTTTTCTATGGATTATCCCATACAAAAACTCTTCCATGATTTCCATTTTCCAGGTCCTCTGTGCACATATATTGTGAAACTGAGGTAGTTATGGTTATTTAGAAATGTATTCAATAGTCTTCTAATATACCTTCAAGCAGGTTAATTTGAATATACATTATAATTATCCACTTAAGGCAAAGTCCGTATCTATATATGAATGAGAATTTAAAGGTGTCTATCTTTACTGAAATTTTAATGAAGTATGGTTGTCTAAGACAATAAAAAGTCAAGTATATAAAATATCAAGTAAATCTCACTTGCTGTTTCATCAATAAAGGTTACTTGACCATAACAGGAAATATGTAGTTCAAAGGGACATAATACACATTTGTAAGACTTAGTTTACTTAAACAGCTATTCTCAAGACTTATGGAATATCAATCTGTCTGAATAATAAGGGAGCAGCAAGCTATGTTAATGGAGAGAGAAGATAGTTAATGGAAATCAAATGAAATACATGAAAATAAAATATAGACAAAACAGAGGAATAAAGGACTAAACAACCAGACAAATATAAATATAATCTTTCGATCTTATACCAAGATGCATACCAAACCACAATTACTATGGAAGATCCTACCACAAGAAAAATAGTTTCTGTCTATTTTAATTAGTTCATGGGTTTGTGTTTCACCTTGCACAGAAACTGTCCTTCTTATCCAATCTGAGTATCTCATTTTGAAACATACAAGCTTTGTAGATATTTATGTCGGTCACTCTCACATTGAGTGAGCCATAAGGCGTGACATCCACAGCATATGACAGGAGAGGTGTACTTGGATTGTCAGCCCTGCAGGATGCAGTCTATATGCAGATGGCTCCAAAGCAGGGCACCAGAGAAGAAAGACCGGGGTGGAGGACCAGTGCTCATCCCACTGCAGCCTGGGGGCAGAAGCAGATGAGAGGAGCGGAAAGGAAAGATGCAGCTTTCAAGATCACTTCCGCAAATCCTGACTTTTTTTATCTGACAAGGTTAAATCCCCTCAGGATTTACCCTGAAACCATATATAGCAGCTTATAGATTGATCTTTCTTCAGTGTCAAATATCTGGATTAGTTACGGCCATCGCTTGACCAATTTGCTCTCTGTGAAAGCCTGAGAGGAAAAAAGAGGGAGGGGGAATAAATGAAGGACCATTTTGTAGTGAATATATATATATATATATATATATATATATATATATATATATTATATATTATATATATATATGTATATATATACACACACACAAAAGAGTTAAGATATATATACAGCTACTTTTAGTTCAATGAAAAGAAAGATTTGTATAATATTGATGAGACAAGATATCATGCTTACATCTTGTTTTTGGGGTTTTTGTTTGTTTGTTTTGTCTTTTTGAGACAGGGTCTCACTGTAACTATGGAGTTCAGGCTGGCCTTGAGCTCGCTTTTGTAGCTCAAGCTGGTCTTGAACTCGTACTGATCCTCCTGCCTCAGCCTCCCAAGCACTAGGATTGCAGGCATGCGCCATCATGCTTGGCTTTCCAAAAGTCTTCCTGAAGGTCATGCCTTTGAGCTTCTTTTACTGAAAAGGCAGAGAAGGCCTTTTTCTTTTCTTTTCTTTTTTTCTTTTTTTTTTTTATCTGTTTGAAGTTGCCTTCAGGGCACACTGGGTTTCAGTTGTAGAGCTGGAGATCAAACCCAGATCCCTGGGCCTGATTGCATTTCCCTGAGCAGACTTTTAAACAACTGTGCCAGTCCACCTGCCTCCAGCAGCTTCTCCTCTAAATAACTATTAAGACAATATGTGATGCATTAATTTCTTAAGTGTCCTAGTCACCTGTTTTGAAACTATTTCATTGTTTTTTTTTCATTAAAATGAATGAAAAATTGAGAAAAAAAAAAAAAAGACCATTTCCCCCTTGACCTGTGTCTTCCGACTATTCCCTGCCTCCTAGTACACATTCGTCTATGGTTCTGCCAGTGGGTTAGCTCCCTGGTGAGAGAGTGCTCTGGGACGGAGTCAACATCCAAGAGCCCTGCACGAGCACATGCATGCTTTGGGTGTCATTCACCAGTTCAAGCACAACACGCTGCCCAGGCCCTCAAAGTCACCATGTACCTATTTTGGTGCAGACCACATTTAGCACGTTTCTATGAGTTTCCAGCCTTAACCTTTCTAGCACTGCTGAAAAACCAATGTACAAAGTCTCCTTTGAGACCCAAGGAAAACTCTTAGCTCTGAACACCTGGTGATACAGTCATCATTCCCATTCCGAAAGAGCAGAGACTGGAAAGAAGGAGGAACAAACCAAAAAAGCCAACTAGGAAAAACTTCAGACGTTGTAGCTCTGTTTCTAGTAGCCAGGGCAAGTTGAGGCAAGCAGTTGGGCCCACTGTTGGCTGGCTCTACGGCAAAAATGGCAGGGTGGAAGGGCCTGGAAGGAAGGCTGCTGCTCATCTCAGAGTAGCCACGATACAGCGACAAAAGCACCCTTTGGGGTCAGAGTCACATAATCCATCTCCTTGGAAGAGGCCTTGCCTCCTAACAGCTCACTCAGTTGGCCACTTTTAGTGGATTAGGCCATTACACAACATAGTCCACAATAACTAAATCGCTCTGTGCTGATAAAATTTTATGGGACATCCTGGACGTACTCCATAACAATAGGTTGACAAGCTTAGATTTATTAGAGATCAAAATTTTGATTGAAATCAAAATCAAATTTCAGCTGATCTTTTAAGAATTTATATGGAGGAGTCCTATTTGTATATCTATGAGGACCATAGAATTACTTAAATATTATGAAATTTCTGCTGGAGGGAAGGGCACTATTTGAAGTTACTTCCCTTTATTTTGACAAAGCAAGTTTTCAACAGTACTAAATTAGAAAAGTCTTGATGTTCATCTTTAATTTTAGATGGACACCATCATTTATATAGATGTGATAGTTACTGATTTTTTTTTTCTTCTGATTTTAGAAGTTATCTGTTCTAAGCAAAAAATTTTCAGTATGACCTCCTTGGATATGGTCTTGGTTACTTTCCCTGCCTTGCTGAGATGAAACACCTGACACTTAAAATAAAGGAAAGAAAGCTTTATTTAGCTCACAGTTTGTGAAGGTTTCAGTCCATACTCCAAGGAAGAGTGGCCCAAGGCAGAGGGCAGTAGCTCCTGGCAGAGGAAAACTGGGAAAGCAGCGAAAGCAAAAAGGGAGAAGCAGCGACAGCAGAGGCAGAAAGCAAGGCTCTCTGCCCTCCTTCCATTGCATTCAGGCTGTCTGCCCCAGGCAGGGCGGAGCACGCACCCCCACACTCTGGGCATTGGATCATGAGTTAATCAAAAACCCTACAAGCTTCCCTATGATGGCATGAGGCTTTGGGGGTGACGCATGGATGCAAACTAGAGTGGGTGTGAATGTATTCATATCGGATCGTCGATGTGAAACAAACTGGTAAGCGGAGAGTCCATGAGGCAAAGCGCTTTCCTTGAGAGGTAAACTTTTTTAAAATAAAATTACAGTAAAGGACTAATTTTCCCAGAGTATAAAACTCGTGCATTTACAACACCACTATGTTATTCATCGCTGAGTTTCTGTGTGTCCAATAATCTTCCCTCTGTCAATCTAGCCACAGCATTCGCAGAGCTCAGATGCGTGTCTTTCTCATAGTGAACCTGCTTCACACGGAAGTGGCTTAGGTTTTATCCTCTTAATATCTCTGCAAATAGAGGAGGCAAAGCTTCTTTAGTTTGCAGGACCTAGCAGTAAAGTCTATACTGTAAAAAGCCTTTCAATTTGGGAGAATATTGCCTACTGCTTTCTGTTCAAGCTCTAACTCACCCGTAAGCCTCATGCCTTCACGGCAGTCTCTGCTTTGCTGCCTCAGCACTTCTGGGGCCCTGCAGACACCGCCTGGCGCTAAGAACCCCACGATGGCACTGAGAGCGTGTTTCTGTAAAGCAAACTTTGCGTGCCAGAAGAATTTTAAGATGAGTGGTTTGTAAGCCGGGCGTGGTGGCGCACGCCTGTGATCCCAGCACTTGGGAGGCTGAGGCAGGAGGATCACTGTGAGTTCGAGACCAGCCTGGGCTTCAAAAGTGACCTCAAGGCCAGCCTGAACTGCATAGAGAGACCCTGTCTCAAAAATTAAAAAAAAAAAAGATGAGTGGTTTGTAACAGAATGCCACATGGCTTCCACAGTGTATTTTCACTGTTCGCTTCCATTTTTGCTTGGAGCTCTATACGTTTACTTTAATCACTTAGTTCTGGCTGAGATTAAATTTGATTTTCTGTTTTAGCAGAGAATAAATTTCCTAACTAAGCAACTATCCATGCAAGAGTTCAAATATATGGTATGTTCAACTAATGGAAGCAGGTAGAAACTCAATCTGTATCTCTATGTAATATTTAGAAGTATCTTTAAGTTTTTATTTATTTATTTATTTTTGTTACAGAAAATTGGTGTCCCAAAATAAAATAAGGGCTATCAGAAGACAGGCAGAGTGAAACATCTCTAGGAAAAAAATGCTGCATTTAAATTTGTTTTGCCAGGGTTAGGGAGATAGCTCGGTAGATAAAGGAGTACAACCCCGGTACCACAAAAAAATAAAAATAAAACATATATTTTGCCAAACCAATGCCTTTGAATGATGATAAAAATATAAAAGTGTTTCACTACTTCAAAAATAATCTGCGAACAGCCGGGCGTGGTGGCTCACGCCTGTAATCCCAGCACTCGGGAGGCTGAGGCAGGAGGATTGGTGCGAGTTCGAGACCGGCCTGGGCTACAAAAGTGAGCTCAGGACCAGCCTCAACTGCATAGCGAGACCCTGTCTCAAAAAGACAAAAAAAAAAAAAAAAAAAACAAAAATAATCTGCGAACTATACTTATAAGTAATAACCATGCAGAAGATGCTACAATATATATTTAAATATGTAGGTATATTTAATGAGTGATACTAATCATCTTAACTGTGTGTGTGTGTGTGTGTTCATGTCTTTGTGTGTTCGGGAGAACTTATCTAGAGCACTGTCTATGCTAAGAATATGCTCAATTATATGCCAGTGATCTTAGTATTTTAAAATCATCATAGGAATCACTTAGCCAAGGATATCCAAAGTGTCGGAATTTATGCTTTCCTGTAAAATCCTTTACAAAAATACTGAGTAATTTCTCAAGTAACTAGGATTTCACTTCTCTGTTAATATATTTTTCATCTTTTTTCAACAACAGTAATTCTTTCTAGTAGCTTTTATAATATAATTACACTCTCCTTGTAATTTCTAATTGGAGACAATAGTTCTCATTTCCTCACAAGCCACAGAGTAAACTAGATCTATTTCTTTACAATTATTCTTTAAATATTTTAAAGCAACTATGAAGTCTGAAATCTTTGGTCTCTCTAAAAGGTTAAATTTCACTTCCCATGTACATGTTCAGTATGGCTTATAACTAATCATACTAATCTCTTTGGTACTCAAATATTTTTTAAAAATTTTATCTCAATTTATTTTCTCAAAAATAAAATTAATATTCTATAAGTTTCATGGTTAATGAAATACTCATAGACAGACACAGGCTACTGAGTTATCAAGTAAGATTATACATTTTCAGTGAAGTTCTACTGAAAAATCGACTTCAAAAATCACATTATAAAAAAATCATGTTATGAAAAAGTTTGACTGTAAAACTTACTTTAAATTTTTCTTATGTAAAGCACAGGGAAAAATTCCTATCCGCTTTTTAAAAGAATTTTCTCTTTTGGGCGTTTAGCTGGAGACAGTGAATATGGAGTAACCCATTGCTCATCTTTGCTTCTACTTCTTTGACACAATGTGTTCTCCCAGAGGGCATTGCGTTCTCTGCTTTCCGCTTGAGCCTTGGCAATTTCATTCCTGCCACCACCATAGGAATGCACTACATACTCTATATTCAAATGATTTATGGGAACTTTCATTCCCTTCTCATAGCTGGGACCAAATTCCCAACAACCAGTGTGAAAGGAGGAGAAACTTGTGTAGCTCACAGTCCACAAAGGTGTCAATTCCCAGTTGTGGGCTCCTGGCTGAGGGGAAAGAGCCCGCAACAGCAGCACAGGCAGCAGGCAGAGAGCTGCTCGCTTTTCCTTCGGCGCCATCCGGGCTATCAGCCTGTGTTGGTGGTGCCACCAACACACAGGTCGGACTTTCCCATTGTCCACACCCAGAACTATGATAAAGAAATTAGTCAACTAATTTGGTACCCGCCCCACACACACCCTTAACCTTCAGCCCCAGTATTTCACACCCGTGATCCTACCAACTCCCCAAATCCCTACCTAGGAGCTCCTATGGACATGTGAGTCTTTAGGGGATCATCTAGATTCGAGACATAACACCTCTCTTATTTCCTAAAAGGCATATTATCTACCTCAACCTCTGAATCCTTTTATTTCTATAACCTTCACTTTCTTCATCCATTCCTCCCCACGTACGTGCCCTAGAACGTCACAGGGTCTCACTAGGCAGCTCTGAGTCATAGTGACTCTCCTGTCTCAGCCTCCCTAGCACTGGGATTACAGGTGTGTGCCACCGTGCAGTCTATTATGCGGGGCCAGCATAATATGCAGTACCAGTAATTGAACCTGAGCCCTTATGCTTACGTAGGCAGGCTCTTAGGCCACTAAGGCATCTTCCCGGCCCTCTCCTCGTCATTATTAACAACTTTAGCCGGGCGTGGTGGCTCATGCCTGTAATCCCAGCACTCGGGAGGCTGAGACAGGAGGATCGGTGCGAGTTCGAGACCAGCCTGGGCTACAAAAGTGAGCTCAAGGCTAGCCTGAACTGCATAGCGAGACCCTGTCTCAAAAAGACAAAAACAAAACAAAACAAAGAAAAAAAACTTTACTACTACAGTTCCATGAGTCTCACTAGCTTACATCGTTCAAGCCAGCTCTTTCACCCTGGGTTCCAACAATCCTTGTATTCCACTGTGATCTCCAGTGTATTTTGTGATGTGGTTGGTTTTTTCTCCCTGGTCTCTGTCTCTTCGTCTTAGCCAGCAAGAATGTTACAATCCTCCTACATACAATCTACAACCCTATCCCTCTATCATGTGCCTGTTCTCTCTGGACAAAATCACACCTAAGGTGAGTCTAACTTTTGACTTCCTCCACACGTGTATTTGGCAGTATTCGTGCTTTGCAAAGCTACACCAGTGGTTTGACTTGATAAATATGTTTCAGATGCTAAGTGTGTTGCAGTTCTCATGGCCAAGTACACTCTATGTCTTTTTCTTTTACTCCCTTAGTTTCCTAGAACAGAAGCTGATGAAATTTTTTTCTTAAAAGATCAGATAGAAAAGATTCATGTCCTGCAGGACACACAGTGCCTATTGAAATTACTTAACTCTGCCACTCTAACTTCAGAAGCCGTGTACCTCCTATAAACCCATGGTTCCAAAATGGCTCCAATTGGGTAGATCTTCAGATTGATAGTTGGCTTATGGGCATAACTTGCCAACCTCAGTGCGACAAAACACTTTGTCCTCTGTCCCAAAGCCAAGGACTCATCCTTTCCCCACCTACCCAGTGACAGGCTTAAAGCTTAATTTCACAGAGAAAATGAGAACAATCAGAACAAACCCAGCACACCACCGCAGTGCTAGTTTACATTTCAGCATCTTGTTCCTCATATTCTGCCCCTTCCTCCAGAAAACACCAGGTGAACTACTTGCGTTTCTTATTTTCAGGCAGCACTTTTAATTTATTAAAAAGCCTATTGAGTAGCCTGTTACCTCAGTCTTGTTGGCCTCTGCCCCTAAGTATATATTCTATTTTCCCCTACATGGTTAATTACACATGCTCTAGGAAGTGTTAGGCATGCTAGTATTTCTGTTATTATAAAAGAATCTATACTGGTCACATCCAATATCTCTAAGCACAATTTCTCTAAAAATCATTTGAATCAGATATTTACCTTGGTAGCCTATAAATTTTCCCAGTAAATATCACAAATATTTTCCAAATGTCTTAGCCTGCTTGTCACCTGTGCTAAATTCATTTAGGGGATCATATATTCTCGATGTTTACGAGTGTGTGGCAGGCTTAACGTACATATTTACCATTGTACTCTTACATTGCCAACTTCACCTGGCACGGAAGCGTCAGCAATTCACATGCTAAGCTAAATTAGGCCATGAAAGCAGACGAGAAGGCACAGCTACTCCGGAATATGATTGGTGCAGCTTTAGACTGCAAGACGTGTTTTCCATTCGGGAAGGAACTCAATACACAGAGAGGCTAGATCACTGATACCAGGAACATGTGAACAGCCAAGAGCATTTAACATAGAAGGAAGTTTTTAAAAGCAAAAGGAAATAAAAATTAGAAGCCATCTTTAATAAATTTCATTTATCTATGCTGATTTATCCTGACACTCTTTTACTTTGAATTATTCTTCAAAAAATTAGGAAGTGAATCCCCTTATGCTGGATTGTTTTTCCATCTTTAGGCACAGAGGCCTCCTCTCCCGAGCTCTTCATCACGAAAGGCTTTCTTCTGTCTCAAGGACCCAGGGTTGGCTTTTCCTTCCTTGTCTATGGATCTGAAGGGCATCTCTCCTGGACGGTCACATTCCTGCTCACATGGCTCCTTTTCAAGGAGGATTACTGGAGGGATCAGGTTTGAAATTTTAATTCCTTATGCTTATACGTCTTATAGGGGTCTGCTTGTAATTTTCCTAATTTTTTTTTAGTTTTTCCATTAAGCTGCAAACTTGAGATATTCTGCTCTATGAATCGCCTCACAATATTTACTCAATAGCAATTACTCACTCAGTTAATAGGTACATAAAACAAGGCATATATATATTTCATTTTTATATTATTTTTAACTCATATAAGCTAAGCCATCCTTGGGTAAATATACAATGACCTGGTTCTTTAATTAATGAGAAAATATAATTTGCATGCTTATATGGGCAAGATATCCATTCTAGTTCTTAATGAGAATGTTTTAAAATTGAAAGGAAAACTTGCAAATCGACTAAAAGACTGTATGTATTTGCTGACATATTTGAAAATTCTGAAGTATTTTTTTTCTTTTTTTCTTTCCAAAATACATGCCTTTGGAATTGAAAATGATGATAAAGAGTTGTATGAGCATGTATTTGGTACAGGGTCTTGTGATGCAGCGCAGACTCGTGGTAGTGACCCTCCTGTCTCAGCCTCCCCAGTGCTGGAATGACAGTCATGTGTCATGATGTCCAGTCTCGGTGGCCTGCATGCAGCGCCTCGGTTTCTGGCATCAACTTGGCATGTGGTTCAGAGGATCGAACTTGGGTCCTGGTGCCAGCCATTCAGGCACTTAGACCTCTCATCTATCTCCTCAGCCTGAGAAAGCATTTTTTTTTAAAGCAAAAATGGAATAAAAACTCCAAAAGGTCTTTACCCAGTTATAGTTCATTAATTTAAAACTGATGTTTTCTATCATTTCTTGAGTATAACATGCAAAATGAGACAAATCTGGAATATGATGTGATGAAAGAGAAATATACTCTTATGACAGTTACAACAATCAAGCTACTATGCATATGACATCACATATTTTATCAATTATTAACTTTCTTGCTTAGAATCGCTTTGTAATGAGCAAGGCAATACTTCTGCACAAAAACAAAAGAAAATTTGTAGCATTTTATTCCCAGGAACATGCCGTCTAGACAGTTTCTTGATGTCTACACTTAAACACATTTTTGAAAATTCAAAGTGTGCAATGTCACATGTTAGCTTTGTAATCTGCCGCTTCCCTTAATGGAGTTTGCGCAGACCTTCCCACCTTAGTAGGCTCACGGCATCTCTTCATCGTGTAGACAAGAATCCCTTGTATTCGCTCCCCCCACGTGCCTTGAGGTCCTTCCACTCTCTCTCATTCTCTTCTCTTTTATTATGTCCTCCTAGTTTCATGTTTCCTTGTTCATATTTTATAGAGAAACAGATGATATTCGCCTTTCTAAATCTGGATTATTTTATTTAACTTGACGTCTGATTCTATCCATTTTCCCAGGAAATGACTTAACTTTGTTCTTATTTACACCTGAGTAATGCTTTATTTTAATACATAATATATATATTGTACATATATGTCTGTGATATGTGATATCTATATTTTATATTATATTATGTATGGAATGTATGTGTGATACATGATGTGCATCTATATGCAGAATGTACATGTAGTATATATGTGATTTTTATTTATTTATATTTCACCTGTTGATAGGCACGTACATAGATCTAAATCTTAGTACTGAGATTTATGTCACAACAAACATAGGTATGCAGCTATCCTTATAGTATGCTAATTTTAATTTTTCAGTCCTATGCATGGAGTGGAGTGATGAGATCATATCGTATAGTTTTATTTTTAGTTTTAGGGTTTCTTTCAGGAGTATAATTTCAGCTCAGGTATTTTGATGCCTGCTGGTTTGATCTTGCTGTGGCTTTGCTTGCTGTTGTTGTTAGAATTCCTCTGCCTCCTACGTGAGTATTTTGTGCTTTCATATAAATTCATTACTGTTTATCACTAGTTCATAAAATAAAGCAATGTGAATTCAGATCAAAATTGCGTTGTGGGGGCTGGCAAGTTGGCTCAGTGGACTAAAGAGCCTGCTTAGGCAAGTGCAGGGGCCGCAGTTCCATCCCTGGTACCATATGCTGTGTCAGAGTTGCCCCCAGGGCAGGCAGAGCAGGCCAGAGTCCAGGCACAGTGGCATATGCCTGTAATCCTGGTGCTGCGCAGGCTGAAAGCAGAAAGATTGCCAGGAGTCCAAGCTGCATAGTGAGACTCTACAACAGCCAAATACATACATACATATATACATACATACATACATACATACATACATACATACAAAAATAATGCATTGAACTTGTTGATTGCTTTCAATAATATGACAATTTTACATATATTATCTCTATCAAATCCATGTTCTAGCATCTTCTTTATTTTCCTTCTTCAGTGTTCTGGAACTTCATGATAAAAACCTTGTCATGTTGACTATGTTCATCCATTTGTTTGTTCTTTTAACTCCTACGTTTTTCACAGGGGTTACCTGGGATGCAGCTCAAGAGCTTGCTCTAGCCAGGCCAGTGCTTGGGATGCTGGGCTGTTACCCCTCTTTAAATCATTCAGAGTGTAATTGGTTTCCAAATTTCTTAACTAGTTCATTATTGTTGTAGAAAAAAAGCTATTCCTTTTTGAATATAGATTTTATATCTTGCATACTGATTTTGAATCTGTTTAAAGTACTAGGTTCGCTGGGCGTGGTGGCGCACGCCTGTAATCCCAGCACTTGGGAGGCTGAGGCAGGAGATCGTTGTGAGTTCGAGACCAGCCTGGGCTACAAAAGTGAGCTCAAAGCCAGCCTGAACTGCACAGTGAGACCCTGTCTCAAAAAGAAAAAATAATAATAATAATAATAAAATAAATAATAAAATAAAATAAAGTACTAGGTTAGGTACAAGAATAAATTTGTAAGTAAGAAATTGGTTCTACCATTCGAAGAGTGATAGTTTATGTAATCATTAAAAATTTCAGTAAACTATTGAGGTCCTCATATTAGCTTTATTAAAGATAACTGAGGGTTAATATACATATTTATTTAATTGACAAATTTATGTCCTAGGCATGTCATATGTTACAAGGAATGTTACCTGTTTATGGTAGGCTTATTGTCTATGAGCCTAGTGAGTAATTTTCATTTCTTTGGAAATAGATATCAATGTCCCTTTTACTTTGTAGTCGTTTGGATTATTTAAGTTACTTGCTCTACATGTGTATTTTTGTATTGTTCATGGTCGAAGTTAACAGATGGAAGACTGGTAAGATAAAGAGAAGATAAAGGCTTAAACCTAAAAGCAATAAAAGCTACACTTAGAATGATTTAAGCGAATGCTGCAACAAGTTTATATAGGAAAAGTTAAGGACAGATGATGATATAATTTTTGAAGCCCCTGCAAACTATTTTTCCAAATTTTTATTCCTTTTCCATGAAATACAAGCAGAATAATATACAGGTGAAATACTTCTTATTTTTAAATTATTAAGAGGATTTTTCTGGAGTAAATGTAGAATCTTGTAGTCTAATTTTCAGCATATCATTTTTTCAAAGTTTTTATAACTCTGTAGGTAAATTGGTAAAACCCAATCTCACCTTGAGCATAATTTATGTTATTAATGTCTTGCATTAATGTGGTCCATTTGTTATGGTATGTGATACATGGGTCACTGATATTTTTCTTATTAATTAATGTCTTAGTACATTTGTAATTACTTATTAACTAAATCACATGGTTAACAGTAGGGTTTAGTTCGTTCTGGACTACATATGCATAATCAGAATGCATGATGTCAGTTATTCACAATCGTATTGGAAGCATAATCTTGCAACCCAAAACTGCTCTATCTGATTATTCAGCTCCTCTCCAAACCCTGGCAACTGCTGGTCTTTTTACCATCAATAAAACCTTTTGCACCGAAACTTGTATTATTGAAATCATACACTATGCAGCCCATTCAAATTGCTTTCATTCATTTAGTAATATACATTTAAGATTCCCTGAATTTTTTCATGACTTGACAGTTCATCTCTTTTTCTAGCTAAACAATAATTTACAGCATGGATGTGCTAAAGTTTATTCACCTCTTATGGGAAAACTTCTTCCTACCTGTTTTCAGAAACTATGATGAAAGCCAGTGTAAGTATTTATATGTAGATTATTTTTATGGACATAAGTTTCTAACTAGTTTGGGTGAATGCCTAGCGAAGCCTTTGCTGCACATCGTGATAAACTCCAGTTAGCTCTATAAGAAACTGCCACTCCCGTCCCAGTGGTCGTGTGACACTTTGCATTCTCATAAGAAATGAATGAGAAATCCTGTTGCTCCACATGCTTTTCAAGACAGGAACCACTGTTGCTGGTACCCCTAGAATTTTGCTTTTCTAGTAGTTGCATTGTGTTATTTCACTCTGGTATTAATTTGCTGGTCCTTACTGACATATGAAGCTGCAAGATTTTGTTTTGTTTTGTTTTATTGCCAAACTCACAATCTTGCCAGGCAGGTACTTGTGCCACGAGCTATCTCCCCAGCCCCTGAAAGTTTTTCACATCGTTATTTGCTGTATGCACATGGGATTTTGTTTGCGTGATCTGTCTTGATCATATGTATTTTTAAAGGTTTGTGATGTAGCTAGTAAAGAAAGGAAATACCTTTACCTTTTCAGGTCAAATAAGTGAACTTCTTGCATATTAGGTTTGTTTTTATTTGAAAATATTTGAAGCAGTTATTAGCGCAACACACGCTACGGATGACAGATGGTTCCTGGGACATCCGCTTTTTTATCTTGTACACTATTTTGTAACCTTCTTCTCCGGTTGGTATAAGTTAAGAACATATTCTAATCAATAAGAGATGAGTGGAAGTACTGTAACTGTTTCAGGCCTGACCTGTTTAGCACCAGTGAGAGGCGGTTCTCCTCTGTAAAAAGCAAGCAGAGGCACTGAGGGGATGAATACTGAGGGCAAAATAATCCCTCATCAACGCCGGATTCTGAAAAACTGGTTACCGCAATACCATTACTGGGTGACCTTTAGACCTGTGTTGTGAGTTTCTAGGATTGTGTGGTTTATCTGCTAGAGCTCTAGAAATGCTCCAGCACAACCATATCTATCACACATATAAGGGCCTAAAGTACCATTTCAAGGGATAGCCAATCAAATTTTATTTAATAGATGTTTTATTTTCAATGGAGAAAATTCCATGTCAAATCGGTAAATTTTTTTTAGAAACTAGTCATCGACAAATAACAAAACAAAAATAAAAATGACTGAATGGGTAAAGAAAGGGTTCATTCAAATAATTTATATCAGATTAGGATGCAATTTTTATTAGGATCATGAAAAACCATTTTCCCACCCTCTGTTCTACTGATTGTGCGCAGTCAAAGCATCGTGGAGATGCACGAAAGCAAGGGCTCTCAGATCAGTGGACAACTTTCCAACTAACTGAGGACCTCTGAGTTCATTCTTGTTAATTTACCCTATCATATTTATTACCTTTCTCCTGTTGGCTTCTCAGTAGGTTTAAGTAAAGGCATTATTTAGTCTATTTATTTAGTATATAAATGGGAATCCCACACACATGTAAAATTTATATATGCAGATTTTGTACATTCAAATTTACATATATACATTTTGCTCAAGGCCCCTCCTGTGAGCAATGGACTCACAATGTTCAACCACATAATGACGAAACAGAAAAGCTAGCAACTTGACGTGAATAATAAACACATCTCTTTGTGGAAGTTGCTTTGGCCATCCTGCTCTTGAACTTCTTAGTGACTTGCTCTTATCCTGTCAAACACGGCTTTATTCTTCTCCCATCTTTTAAGGCTACTTTTACTCTTCTTTTCTTCTTTTGAACTCAAACAAATTTAGACGTTTTCTGTAATGATCTCATTTTTCAGGCAGGGTTTTTTGATACACTCTCGGAATATTAAACTATCTTCCTAAGCGAGTTTTTTTTTTTTTTTTTCTTGCTGGAAAATATCTTTCGGCTTCCTAAAGAAATTAATTTATGTTATTATAATTTAAGAATGTTCTGAAAAGTAACCTGAAATTCCAGTTGCACATATTAAAATGGCAGACCAGACTGCTTTAAAATATTTAGATTTCTTTCACTTTTTTTTGGGGGGGGGCGGGGATACTGATAAAAACATAATTGCATTCCAAATGCACTATTTTACGTTTTTTATTCTTGACTTCAAATTAAAGTTATAAAACTAGCAAATTCCCTTTTGAATACATAAAGATGCTACCTGTAAGTAGAAATGAGTCAAATGATTTATTGAAGAAGACCTTTCTCATTTGATTATAAAAGATTGTCTAAAGAGCAATGAAAGTAAGCACACCATTGGTATCTTATGAGTTTTCTTATGAAGAAACGTCAAGCTAGAGTTACAGTAGTGACTTGAAGCAGAGTACCATTTTGTAAAGATCAATAAAATCAGGTAATTGGTTAATACTGAAAATTTAGGCTCTGTGAGAGTTCACAATTTTGCCTTTGATACGCATTTTGGGAACCCCAGGGGATGCTGTTGCTGTTACAAATTGCACGATGATCCCTCCTAGGTGCTAATTAAAATGGTCTCTCTACACAGGTCTGTAGTCACACACTTTCAGAATTTTCCCATGTTGTTGTGCAACCTTGACATCTGTGAAAAACGTCCAAACCTTCCTCCTAATACCAATGGTAACTTATCTTCCAAATACCACAAGGAATAGAAATTCTACTTAGTACAAAGCAAATAGCTATTATTCCTGTCTCAGAACAAAGAAGAACAAAAGATAAAGAAGAAGAGTTAGATTAGAGAACAGTCAGTGATGTCCCTTCAACCAAATTTCTCCCATCATGTCCTCTATGAGCAGTATATTTCTACCATTTTAACTATTTACTGGAATTATGATGGCAATTTTAAAGGAAGTTCCTGAAAGAGTGATCGAGGAAACTATGTGAACTATTATGTCAGATAGTATTTTAATCTTTATGGCCTATGTTTCCAGCATCATAAATTAATGTATTTAGATTTTAGAAAGTCTGGACATGAAATCACAGTTTGATAGCCAAATGAGAAAAGAAATAGGAGTTGTGTATAAATTTTCTGTGCCTCAAAAGCTCTTCCAATTTCCTCTTCTCATTGCCTGTCAGAGACCCCTATAATCCCAGAAACATTAATTTTTCGAAGTTCTCTTTCTTTGTAACTTGACAAAGATACCTTTGTTTGTGGACACTTTTTTAATATTGTCACTGAAAGGTCTGTGTCAAAGGCACTCCTTAGTTTAGGGCAAACTGAGATGGTTAGGGAATAAATGCTTAGAACAATAATGTTCAATTAGGTTTATTTGTATTTCAATCACTGAAAAGAGATGGCTACACCTGAGGTTAAATGTACTGTGCAATACCTAAAAGTAACTGACAACAAAACCTGAGTTGCTAAGAATATATTTCAAACAGAAAGATTCTATGCTTAAAAAGCAATAGGGAAAGTGAAATTGGGTGGTAAAATCAGCAGAAATGGTAGAAGAGGTAGAACTGGGTTATATTCTATTGAGGAAAATGCATATATTCAGAATTAAAAGGAATACTTATGACTAATTGAGACGGCTTAGTTTGGAAGTTACACAGGCAAAGGTACCACCTTTACTTCCTAGGACTGGTAACACAGTGTATCACAAATTGATGGCTCAAAACCAAAAATTCATTGTCCTGAGACCCTGGAGGTTACAAGTCCGAGGTCAAAGAGTAAGTAGGTTTAGCTCCTTTTGAGAGGAGTTAATAAGGGAATAACATTTTCCCGGTCATTTTCTTTTCTTTTTGCTTTCCTTTTTCTCTTTTGATACGAGGTCATGCTTATTCAGGTCATTTTCATTGACTTAAAGATGGCTACCTTTCCCTCATTTTTTTCCGACTCTGAATGCGTATCTCCTAATTTCTTCACTGTGAGTTAATGAATCGCATGGGTTATTACTCACCTTAGTAGTCCTTATCTTAATGAATTCCAGCTGAAATATTGCTATTACAAAATAAATTCCCACTTAAGCTACTGAGGATTACAACTTTAACAGGCAAATTTTGTGATGACAAAGTCTGTACTAAGATTGACTAGAGGAAGAGTCAGTATAAAATATAGGGATAATTACACAGGGATTTGAGAGATAGACTGACACGGTCAAAAACAGAAAGGTCTCAGCATCTATCGCCAAGATCAGAGAGGGAGCATGTATAACGGCAGTTGTCCTTGTGAAGAGCCGGAGGGTCCTTTACCAAATAAAGAATAAAGTCCTAAAAGTTCGCTGTAGACTCAGCAGTGTAAAATGTGCAGCAGAGGGCTGCAGGATGTATGTTGGAAGGCTAGAGGCAACCTGTGCCATGAGACTGAGGAAACTGGAGCAAAGTATCTAAAAAAGTAACCGCCAACATTTGATCACTCTAACAGGGGGAGGCACTTTTTTACTCCTTTCTTCTTTCCCTTTGACTGTAACCAGTTCACAAGCCCATTGGCTGGATCCACCCATATCCGGGACGGGTCTTCCCCAGTCAGTTGGCTGGCCTGTGTGTCCATCATCCACAGACACATACAACATTTTCTCCTGCGCTAGGATTTTCTATTCATAATTTGATATATGATATTAATGACCACATGATTCAAACCATAAAAAGGTGATAATTCAATAAATTGCCTGCGATGAAGGAGTAGAACAATGAAATGTTAAGAAATCAACAGAACTTAGGGGTCCAGTTACAGAAACTATTTTTCTTCTTAGAGATATAAATCACTTATATACCTATTCTTTAACCTCCATAAGGTGACAAGCTTCTGAGTTTTTACGTAGCTAATTTTTGAGCAGTGAAAATAAATAGGCAGATTTTTCTGAATATTAACACAATCTTTTATTATTATCAGCCATGTAGAAATATGATAGGGATTGACTGCATAACTTCCTGCTGCTCAGTGCTTCAAATACTATTTTAAATACTGAACTTAGAAACCATTAACATGTTTAATCATCTTTTAAAATTATATATTATAGTTCACTGTGCTAATTTATAGTTTTTTCAAATGAAGTGTTATCAGTCATACAAAATGAAAAAGAAAATAGAGAATTGTCTCATAAAAATCATTGTATTGGGGGTCGGGGAGAGAGCTCCGTGGCACAAGTGCCTGACTGGCAAGGGCATGGTCATGAGTTTGAACCTCGGGCCCCCCCCCAAAAAAAAATCATTGTATTAACTCTGGTTCTTTTTTTTTTTTTTTAATGTATGTAGCATAAGGTCTATAAGGTCTTGCTACACAGATCCGGCTCCTGGATCCTGCTTGTTTTCAGCCTCCAAGCACTTGGGCTACAGGTGCTCACCACCACGCTCAGTCTCAATGGCCATTTCAGTGTGACCCGAGGGGAGGGCTGGAATGGCATGCTGGGGATCAAACTGGGGGGCTTCCTGAGTCTGCGTAAGCAGGCCCTTTAATCTCCAGAGCTCCCTGGGCCCCCCTGGACTCTGGTGCTTGAGTCATTTTTCATCTTAAAAGAACAAGGCACTATGATGTAAGTGTAAGAGAATTTTTAAAATTTTACTTAATACACATTTATCCATAATCATTTTAGAGTTTTGCTCCCTGTTCAGTAAGGCATTACAGAATTTGTTTTCTTCTAATAAAAAGTTATAAAATCTCCCTTATCTTCTGAAAAGCAAGTTTAAAATCAGGAAGAGCAGTTAAAATGGTGCAACTATTTGCATTTAAATATAAATCAATAGCTTTTAATTTTAGGACAAAAAAGGTATTTATATGATCTTTCTATATTTTCTTCTCCTAGAAGTATCTCTGACTAGATTTTAATAGCCAAACCTCTTGATTTTTCACTTGAGAAAATGTATACAATATCATTTGACCTTTCCCATAAATTTCAGACGCTTAGCTGAAATCTAGCACTGCACCTCTACTGACGGGCAAAATTGCTAACAGACCATATGCTCAGCACGCACTCTGCATCTGAACTGGGAAACGTAAATGATGTTTTAATGGTTTCATGTGCTGAGCTCCACGATAACCGGAAGAATGAAAGCACAACACACACTGGCGTTCTTTTCATTCCTGGTGCTCTTTCAGCCTGGCCATGGAGACATAAAGAAGGTGTGCTTTAAAAAGCCATTAAAGAATACTTTTAAAATAACTGTTACATTCCAAAACAATTAGGAATATGCCACAACATTCCTGTGAGAAATGAGTTGAAAAAACCAAGTTAAATCGAGCATCGACGATCCGTTTGCTCTAAGGTGAAGGCTGTGGTCAGACCTAACGGAAATTCCATCTGACGATTTGATGCCTCATAAAAGTGGGCGGCCACACACACTCAACATGCTTAGGGAAGATAAAAAGTGGATATTAACCCTCATGTACCATATGTTTTCTCAGTCCTTCAATGCATCTCACAAGGATATTAAACAACTCAGAATTGAAAGGCTTTCCGATTGAAAGGTCATATATTCCTTGACTTATATTTGTAGTAATAGTGTTTAGAAAAGTTATCAGGTTTGCATCTTGTTCTCTAAATAACTACTATGAAGACAACAATATACAATGTATTAATTATTCTAATTGTCCTACTAAACTTTCAAAACTGTCTCATTGCTATTTCTTTCTCCTTAAAATTAATAAAAAATAAAGTCATTGAATGCCACATATTAGCTACGATTCATAAATATTTCAAATATATGAAGAAGGATATTGTAAGCTAATATAAAGCTTACTAGAGGAATAAGAGAAAGACAAAGAACGACATAGCTAAGAAATTATGTTTGAGATACACATATATATGTTCTCTTATTTACTCTGATTACCAGTGTGCCTATTTACAAGCTTACAGTTTGATTTTTATTTGCAGTGAAACCAATAGTATTTTCAGATTATGGGCAGTATAAATAATCTGTCAGAGATTATGGTGGTCTTTGCTTTCTTTACATAAAATGAAAATGTTTATGTTTGTGTGTATTATGTGTCGATAAATAAATGGGTGCCTTAGAATCCAAAGCGGCCCACTGAATGTGAATTGCTCTCACACCGTTTTTACCTGAACACTGACACAGAGACCAAATTTAGGCTCCTCACGCCTTAAGCTGTACCTGCCCCATAGCAGTAGGACCCACTTATGAGGACAGACAGCCAATTTCTCCAAGATTAAGTGCTGTGCAACTTCAGCAAAGGATTCAGACCAGCATCACCTAGCTGATGACTAAAGATGCCTCTTTAGCCATCTTATACATGCTAGAAAAGTCATTACATGCACATCACGAGGAATAATATATTTTACATCGTAATTAATAGCAAATACATGATATAATCTCAATACAACTAAATCTAAATAGATGCAATGTTAAACCATTTTTTCCACTGACTCCATTGCTGTGTGTGTGTGTGTGTGTGTGTGTGTGTGTGTGGCAAGGGTTTGAACTCATGACCTTGCACTTACCAGTCAAGCACTTGTGCCATGGAGCTATCTCCCCGGCCCCCTCCCATTGCCTTTTTTGTGTTATATAGTTGTGGTGTGGCTCCTTTTCAAAGGTAGAATTTACTCCTCCCTAGCCCACTACGACTGAACCTTGGTGCACCGCTTCCTAGAAAGCAACCGCACTCCCTCTACTGTGTAGCAGGGAAGCGCAGCCCTGTGACTGTGGTACCCCAGGATGCAGGCAGCACAACTTCCTCTCCTCCTTAGCAGCAGAACTCTGCCCTGCACTTCCTCTTCTTCTGCTTTCTTTTAGGCTGGCCATGACAGTGGTCTCCAGGCCAATCATGATGGCAGCTGGATGTCCCCTCCGTGGGTAGGGCTTTATGGTGGGATGGTGAACCATTTCTAAGCATCTTCAGCTTTGCAGAAGCACAAATAACTTAAGGTGCAAAATAATATAGAGAACATTAGAACTTAAAACTGATGAAGGAGAGCTTACATTGAAATGCTTTGTGATCTTCCTTGTGATTTGCTAAGCAAAATGCATGCTGAGCTTTTGGGGTTTCTACATTGTGCCCATAACCAGGCTTATTGACGTGTCTTCTGTGTGAATTCTTCTGAATGGCTCTATTTAAAAAAATAAATAAAATAAAATAAAATCACACACATTCTTATCTGTATTCATTGGTTTTACTTCTTGAGTGAAAATTATCTCACTGAATTTTGTCTTGGAGAGAAAGAATCAAGATATTTAATGAGACTGAAAGGATAACAAAAGTTAGGATCCAATTCTTTATTTATTTTTTTTCTTTTTAGAGACAGGGTCTTGCTGTGTAGTGCATGCTGCCTCTGAGTTTACTATATAACCTGGACTGGTTTTGAACTTGTAGAAATCCTCCTGCCTCAGCCTCCTCAGGCCTGGAATTACAGATGCATGCCACCATGCCAGGCTTAGAATCCAAGTCTCAGCCAGAAATAAAACAATACAATCTTGCAGTTCTACACAACAGCAGGAAACATTCGTAAGAACACTTTTGTTTCCTTAATAGGTAGTTTAAAATTCCAAGCCAGTGGCTCATGCCTGTAATCCCAGCACTCAGGAGGCTGAGGCAGGAGGATTGGTGCGAGTTCGAGACCAGCCTGGGCTACAAAAGTGAGCTCAAGGCCAGCCTCAACTGCATAGCGAGACCCTGTCTCAAAAAAAAAAAAAAAAAAAAATTCCAAGCCAATTGTGTGTTTCTTCACTTCATATAGAATGCATGTATATTATTTATTGTCATATTCATTTATGGATTTAAGTACCCGTATCTATTACGGTTTGTGTCTGCTTGCTCCCCCAAAGCCTCATGCAGTCACTGGGGCAGGCTTCTAGAGCTTCTGATGAATTCATGACCCAATGCTGGGATTATGGCCGTGAGCGCTGCACCCGCGCTAGGCCTGAGAGCCTGAGTGCAACGCAAGGAAGGGAGAGAGGCTCGCCAGCTGCCGCATCCTCGCTCCTCCTTTGTTCTTGGCTGTTCTGCGCTGCCTTGAACTGCCGCTCTCTGCCATGAGCCAACTCTCCCTTGGAGACAGACAAGTAGGGACTGAAAGCGCCACTAACCGTGAGCTAAATAAGCCTGTCCTTCCCTACTTTGGAGTGCTGAGCATTCTGTCCCAGCATGCAGAGAAGAGTAACCGAGATGATATCCACGATATCAGCTTAATAAATTTAACATTGGGATTCCAGGCCAGATATTGTAGATTTACTTCTGAATAGCATTCTGGAAGACCTCCCAACACGTTCAGGGAACTCGGAAACTTGCTAATCACGTGCCTGTGGCTGAATGTGAAGAAAGAACCGCCTGCTGGAAGGAAAGCTTCCCAAAGCAAGATATGTACAAGTGCGTGCTCCTTAAATCAGTTGGCGATACCATGACTTTTATTTTGCTTAGAGTTCCTGCTGGCTTCCTGAATCATGAGAATGACACCAGGAACTGAATGGAATTCATCAATTTTTCCAAGTAAGATAAAATCAGAGTTACCTGCTTTCCTGAGTGCGTAGTCCGCAGATGTGAGTCCCGCCTGACGTCTGTGGGGGGTGCTGCGGGGGGGACCTTGTGGACGGTGTTTGAGCGGAGACGATGCGGAGGGGGAGTATCTGCATAGGCATCCCTGTGCTAACGTTCAGTAAGTGTATTGCTCATGGCCTCATTCGTAAGCGAATATCTTTCCTATGTCTGCAAAGTTATTTCTAATACCGACTATTTCAAGTAAAAATTCCTGAAGAAGCATGGGTGGATGTCTCTACCATCAGCAACCTGAGAGGTTGGGGCATGTAGCTATCAGGTTCAAGGCCAGTCTGAGTAACTCAGCAAGATCCTGACTCGAATAAAAAGTAATTGTAACAGTGAGGATGTACCTTCAGCTCCCAGGTACAACGCTCAGTCTTGCAAAAGTGAAAATGAATTTGAAAATCCTGAGTATTTAGGAATATTTGCAGTTTGAAGAAAAAAAAAAACAAGGAAGGAAAAATATTTTCTTGTCGGTTGAGAGAATAGATATTGGTTAATGAATCCTTGGAAAGATAATATAACAAAAAATTGACACCTATTCTGAGTCATTTTATGCTTGCTAACTGTATTCCGAGCCTCAAGACAAGTTTACACTCTGAACAAAGGTGTAGCTTAGTGGAATATACTCAAAATTAAAAATAGTAAGATAACATTAAAGGGAATTTTGAAGGAGAAAGGCGAATACTGAATGTGAAAGGAATGAGGCAGTAGCCTGTTCCAAGTTTCCCAATTGCGCGACTGGAATCCCAGCATGGACAGCTCTCTGCGACAGTCTCATTCGCAGCTTTCGCTCGCACAAAGTCTCAGAGCAGATGCGGCAAAAGGGTGCTGATGAAAGAACTCCGGTTCATCGTGCCCCTCTGCAGCGAGAGCCACGGCAGAGACGCGCATCTCAGCCACTCCACTCCACCAATACATGTCCCTAAACTATCTTCAGCTAATTAAAAATAGCTTCAGCAGAAGCGCTCGGTGCTGTTTAGATGTGGAGAGGTGCTAAATGTGCATTATGGAGAAGTTAGCCCCAGTCCACGCTCTCGCCCTCCAGCTGCCAAGTTCAGATGTTCTCTTTCGCGAGGATGTCCGTTCTGCAGACTTAAACTCACAAGGAACGCCCTCAGAACATGATCCAGCTTAATCAGTAACACTTTGGAAAGCCAGCCAACATGTATGCCATCATCCTGGTAGGCAAAAGGTTTCATCAGCGTTTAGATGTTAGAGTCGCACTACAAATCTCTTTCCAGACTAATGGCAGCTCTAATTTCTCTCTTAGATGGACGAGGATCTGCAGGAGGCCAATCTTTGTTATTACGCTTCCAGAGAATGAACTCCCCCGCACAATACATGAATATAATAGCTGATAAAACCTTGAAAAAATGCAAGGTTAAAATGGTGTTTATCTGCACGACGCCATCTGTATCCCATAACAGCTTGAGCAGAAAGGATTGTTCCTAAGCATTATTAGTTTTGCGAAAAATCACCCTTGTTTTTGCTATCCCGAGGAAATAAACGGCACGGTACAAATGAAACCACACTCATCATAAACTAACCTATGGCGCACCTTTTCAAAAGCACTTTGGGCACTTGACACCATAGTCTGCCCCAGTGAGAATAAATAGAAATAGGTGTTTCTTTTTTTTTTTTCCTGTTCAAGTTCATTTTGCCCTTTATGTCAGAATTCCCTTCACATTCTTTTTATCAAGTTATGCAAAATATAATTGGTTTATATTTTAAAAATTCTCCCCAAATCTCTCCTGAATTTATTTTTCAAATTTAATATGTCACTATTTTATTAATGTATTATGTTGGAAGCCAAGTTGACATTTTACCTGAGAGATTACAAGTAAAAAAAAAGAGTTAATGGGATTTCTAGGTGTTATATTTTTCTATTTTTGAATATTAATGTTTATTATTTTGTTCAGTTTCATAATGTATATTTTTCTAAAAATGTTGTATTCTAATATTATTTATGAGAAAAGAAATTGTGATTTAGTAAAATGAAATAACATTGACTCAATAATGCAATGCAAAATGTAAGCAAAGATCCTTTCTGAGGAATGCAGAGATACTTAAGAACTTCTCTGTTTCATTTTCAAAGAAATTATAAGTAACTATAACACCTTAGTTATCTCCAACTAAATAAATAAGATAAAGCAGGAAAAATTATCTTTGATTATAGCTTTTTGATGTCCAAACTACATGCCATACTATGTTCTGGGTGTGACAGTTAGATACAAGTGCTAACTTCTCACAAATAATGATAGGAGAACTATAAAATCTTGATATACTTTGCAAAGACTCACATTTCCGTAATAGAGTGAGGAGCATTATTGGCAAAACTTGCATCCAATTTGCTACATAGCATCCCCGCTACAGTCAGTATTTGTGGTGTGCTACATAAGGAATTTAGTTTTCAACCTTCAGAGAAATGAAAACTTCAGAAAGCATAATCCCAGAAAGCCTTTATCTTAACAAAGAGAGTGACAGCTCTCAACATTAAAATGGTATTTGAAAAGCATTAGATTCTGTCTTTATTAGGTATAGTACTACTATCATTAAAAATAAATTTCTCCAAATTCTCCAACCCACTTTTAATATAATAGATTTCCTGAGGTGCTTTATATCTTTTTTTTTTTTTCTTTTTTTTTTTCTGGGACTTACCATAGACTTCATAAAACACTATCTTGAGAGGGTAAGAAACACTTAATGCAATATTAATAAAATCTTCAGATGTTCTATTCTTTTTGTCAGAAAAGTCAGAGGAAATTTGGTTAAGATTTTCAAGTCTTCTAAGTTTCTTTTTTCAATTCACAGGTAGTAAAAAATTCCAAGTATTATCATTAATTTCTGCTAAATTATTGTAGGAAAGCCATTCTTTTTGGTATATATAGGTATTTGATAGCTTTTGACTTTTGACCCATGTGACCTAGTTACATAATCACTTGAGGCCTGGGTTGTAGCCAGAACAGTTTTTGAAACATTGTGTTAGTTGGAACCTTTCCTGAAGTGAATGCAGATTTTCCCTCAGTGAAGCAGTGATCCTAAATAAATGTTGAAATACACACGTGTATTGTTGTATGTCACCCCATTTCTCTCTTTGCTTTTGATTTTACTTGTCAAATTAGAAGAAAATTATAAAGAAAAGCAGAAAGAAATAACTTCTTTAGTTATTTTTTGTCATGAGGTATTTTGGTTTTCCAAAGATTTCGAAAGATAGTTTTGGGTGATACTTCAGTCTGGGTTGGAAGTTGCTTTCTTTCAGAACCTGAGATACTTCACTCCAAGTTCTTCTTGACTTGATGGTTTTTGTTGAGAAATCGACTGTGACTCAGATGGGCTTTCCTTTATGTGCAAGACATTTATTTTTTCTAACAGTTCTTAATACCTTGTTCTTGTGCTGAATTTCTTGGATATTGATTGTCATACATCTGGGCATAGATTTTATTTTGGTTGATACTAGCTGGAGTCCTATTTGCTTCACTTAAGTTTATGACGTATTCTTTCTCCAAACTTGGGACATTTTCTGTGTTTACTTTTGCAAATATTCTCTTTAGGTCATTTGCATTGAATCCGTCTTTTTGGTGTCACATATTAGTCTTATGTTGTTCATCTTTGCATGGTCTTGTAGCTGTTGGATTTTTTTCATGGTTCCTTGTTTCTTTTAAGAAATTTTTCCTTTCCTGGGTTCTAGCTGAAATGATGTCTTCAAGGTCTACCTTCAGTTTCATTCAAATTATTTTTTTCCAGCTTTTAATGGAATTGTTCGTTCCCTGAATATCTCTTTGAAATTTTCCCGTGTACTCTAATTCTTTCCTACATTGTTCACTGAAGGGGTCCCCCATTTTTCTATGCTCCTCCATTTTTAAATCAATCTTTTTTAGATCTGCTCAGCAGTTCTTTCATTACAGTTATCATTTCTTTTTTACCTAAGAGATTATTTTTTATCTGATTTCCCCATACCCACCTGGAATTGTTTGTTGTCTTTGGTTGCTCTCATTTCAGAGATTTCAAGTGTGTGGCTTCTCATTTCTTCTCTGCTGATGTCTCCTGAACTTGTTCTGGGTAGGTTGGGAGGCCTGAGATTGTGTTCTGTTCCTTCTTGTTATTTTTTGCTTCTGGAAGAACTATGTGATTTCTGTGGCAATCCTTGTGCAATTTTGATAGTAGGCAGCTATAGCTCTACAGTGAAAACCACTCTAAAATCTGTTTTAGGGGCATGTCCTGTGGGACCAAGCTTCAAACTCATGACCTTGCATTTGCCAGGCAGGCACTTGTACCACGGAGGTATCTCCCCAGCCCCTGTGTCAGAGATTCTTGCCCACCTGAGATCCTGCCTTTCCAATTAATTGAGAGATGAGTGTTGGTTTCCATTTAGCACGATGGTCCATAATTATGTGTAGAATTTGGGTAAGGTTACTATACTTCCAATAAGGTTACTATAGTTCCTATACTCAAGCAATAGCAATTTGTTAAAACAGATGTGATATTTTAGCTATAGGAGTATAATTAGCAATAATAAAAACATCAGCCAATATTTATACATTGACTCTTATTCCCCCTGAAACCAGGGGTTGAACTCAGGCCCTTTCACTTGCCAGGCAAGTGCTTATTCTACTAAGCTATCTCCCCAGTGCTGACACTTTGGTAACTATTGCTTTTGTGCTTTGTAGATCAAAGGAAGAAAGTCTATAGTTAGATAACAAAACAAATCGTAATTGGGAGTTTGTAAGCAAAATGTTCCCCTTTGATAGAGTTGATTTGCCCAGTTGCTCTTCAGATCAGGTCTATTTCCACATTTCAGATGCTTCTATTCATGAAAAGTGATGGACCAGGCATGTTTATTCCGCCTGACATGCTAGTTCCTCAGGGTTTGGAGTACTTCTGCAGTGGTACCTGCTGGAAAATCTCTAATAGCTAACTCTTGGATATTGGACACAATCCAGAGGGAGAGAGAGAGAGAGAGAGAGAGAGAGAGAGAGAGAGACAGACAGACAGACAGACAGACAGAGACAGAGAGAGATAGAGACAGAGAGACAGAGACAGAGATAAAGAGATAGATAAATCATCACAACTTTAGACCATACTCATAAGTAGAATAGATCAGACTCACTGGTGTAAACATTGTATTGTCTCGCTAGTGTAAGAAAATAAATAAGTAAATGGGGTCTAAAATGAATAGTAGATGTTATGAATTGAGAAGTAACTCTTCAAAAGAAAAGACAGGGTATAATAGGGAAAAGGTAAGAAAAGCAAAAAGAAAAACATATACCACAGTTATTTAGCTAGTTTGTCTTAGCTCATTGAAAATAAAGGTTTCTATTAATATTCTTTATCCAAGATATCATTCATATATTTTGTATTCTGAAAAACTACTATGAAGACAACATTACACAATGTAGAAATTATTGTAACTCTCTTAGTAACCTGCTTTGGAACTGCATTTTTGCTTGTTTGTTTGTCATTCTTTCACTATGAAATAAAATTTTAAAACTGAAAAAAAAAGAAACTCCTTTTTGCCAACATGCAATCATTTTCATCAACTTCATGCTAATTCCAGTAAATAAATGACCTATAATTTATTACTTTTAGTTTTAATTTCTTTTTTTAAAATCAGTATTCTTTATTACATTTTCCTTTTCATTCACTTATTATTTTAAAAATTAATTTTAATGAGAAAGAAATAGCAATAAGAGTTTTAAAACACGTTAGTAGAATGGTTACAAAGATTAATACACTGCATATTGTTGTCTTCGTAGTAGCTATTTTTTTTTCAATTTTTTATTTTTTTCATGTTTCAGAACTTTTGTTTGTTTATTATTTATTTTTATGGCCGGCTCAACCTTCCCTGAGGGCAGGGCTGGCCCAGCATGTGGTGCCAGGGATCGAACCAAGGTCCCTGCAGCCGGCTAAGCTTTCCTAAGCAGGCACTTTACACCACTGAGCCATCCTGCTGGGCCCCTTCATAGTAGCTATTGAGAGTACAAGATGTACACATGACATTTTGTCTGAACACTATCAGTACAAACCTTTCTTATCATTGAGCTAAGAAAAAGTAGCTGTATATCTATCATAACTATTTGGTATACACAGATTATATATATATATATATATATATATATATATATATATATATATATTTGTGTGTATGTATTCACTACAAAATGGTCCCCCTTGTATATCCCCTTTTTTGTTTTGTTTTGTCAGAGATGGGTGTTCCATTGCCATTCAAATATTGTAGGTGTAAGGTTATAAAAGTAATGCCATCATAATATGCTGAGCTGAAAAAGGCTCAAGTTGACAGCTTTTTATAATTGCCCGGTCTGCTGACACCCCACTGCTATTACAGACTATCAGACCATATTGGGTTATTTTGCTAAATTCATGCACCTGCATTCACTTTTACAGGTTCAGGGAAAACAAAAATAAAGAGGAGGTTCACCTGGCAGCAAGCTGTCGGGACAAAATAATCCTAATTATTTTCTTTGAACTCTCTTAAGAGAGAACAAGATGCAATCTGTATTTGAAAGTTTTAGGATAACTGTACTACGTGATTGCTCAGGATCTCGTGATTCAGAGAGCCTCTCGCACACCGACCTTTGCAATGGCAGACACTTTCTGAGCTTCTCAATAAACATGCTGAGCAGGCTCGGTCTGGGGCTCAGACAGGCAAGAGACTGGAGACTGGCTGCTTCCATCTGGCCTTGCTTTTGTTCTTCTCTACAACACTTTTCGTTGTGCCCTTTTTTCTGTTTAAGATACATTAAAATGTGTTTTTAAAATGGAACTCTATGTTCCAAAACAAAACAAGGAATATGATGTCACCTAGTATTATAATACTAGGGATGGAATTCATGAGAAAGCAAAGAATAGGGCTCTGCTAAGGATAGTTAGGTTTTATATTAAATATATATTTATGAGAACACGTATGCATTAATTACTATCTTGGGAGGTAGGAAATTCAAAGATCACTGCCTCTCATTTGTGCAGATAGTATAAACTACTAGTTTGGAAATAGTGTTAAGACATGAAGGAGGTTTACAAAAGAGGCGACAAGGGATTTTATAATCTTAACTTCTGACTAAGCTTCCAAGGTTTTAAACAGGAATTTCTTTCATTGAAGTAATTAAAAGTAAACTACTCAAAGGTCGTACGATTAAAAGCTCCAGGTAGACTATGTGAATTTGAGTTAATGCTTTTTAGCCCCAATATTGACAACTACATAACACGAAGCCCAGTTTTCATCCTACATTCACCTAAAGTCAATACTTTAAAAATGATACATATTTTATCATGATACCTTAAAATTTATATGTTTAAATATATATTCTGCTTTGGAACTCAGAGCTATATGAACGGTTTTGAACAAGTCACTGATTTTTATGAAAGTTTTCTTACCCATTTGGGTTCAAAAATCAGTGTATGTTGCCAAAAGTTATGAGTTTATTGGCATAACTGGAAAATGGTAAAATTATTCAGTATGGTCTCCTGCTTAGAAATTACATGGGAAATGGTGAAGGAAATGGTCTGCTCATCCTCGTTCTCAACTTAGTTTCACCTTCCTTGTGCTCCTCATTATTACATGGTTTTGTTTCTGCTTCTTTTACTTTCTCAGCTCAATTTTAGGCATGACTTTCCTCCTCCAGAGATCAGTGCAGTGGCTTAGTGTGGGTAAAAATCACAAAAGCACATTTGCCACCGCTGCCTCTAGGTCCAGCCCCTGTCTCACTGGAAAAGTTGCTGTACAGAGCGAGGCTGTGGCTGAAGTCACCTCTAGAAGTGGTGATTGGGTTACCGGGACCTGCGGGCTCGCTGGGCCTCTGAGAGCCGAGAGGGCAGTGTTAAGGACCACGGAGATTGCAAAGACTTGTGCAACCAGAAATTGGCCCAAATCCTTCATTTTCTTGCTGCTCAGCACAATTCCCTGTGTTCTGCTCTGCTGAAGGCCCCATCAGTTTGAGTAATGAGCCTCGAAACCAACACAAGATTAATTACTCCAAGCCAAGCATGGTTCAGGCTGGAAGCGGCTTTAGATGGATTAACTACCAATTCTATAATCGGTGGCACAGAGGAGTGGACAGTGAGCAGAGGGCAATGCACATGGAGGAATCCTTGCGCTGATAATATTTCCTGGTAATACTAAATGATAGATATGCATGCCCATAACTACTACCATGTAAGTGTACGTTACCATTTAACAAGAAAAGCTCAGGCTTGGAGGTGTCACACAACCACTGTGCAGAAACAGTAGCTCCAGGCCTCACATCCCATGACTTCCCCTTGATTTTCCCTTGGTGAGTTAACTTTCTCACTTGGCCTCCATCAATTTCCAAGGAACAAAAGGAGATGCTGTGCAGAAGCTACTCCGCTTTTATAGGCGGGCCTCGTGGAACAAAATCCTGGGCACATTACATTTGCCTGCAAGTTGTAGAATTTTGTAAATTGCTGAAAATGATTTGGAGATTGTAAGATTTTTTTAACTAGAATGTTATGGGTAAATGGCTTCTAATAAATCATGGGAAGTTACTCTGGCTATAAGCAGTTGTGTATTTTAACTTGTAATAATTATCATTTACCATTATTCCATAGGCCTGGTTATGCAGCTAGCACTTGCTCTCTCCCTCTGTCTTTCTCTGTCTCTGTCTCTGTGTCTCTGTGTCTCTCTATCTCTCTGTCTCTCTGTCTCTCTCTCTCTCTCTCTCTCTCTCTCTCTCTCTCTCTCTCTCTCTCTCTCTCTCTCTCTCTCTCTTCTTTTCTCTACCCTGAATGAAAGAAAATTCTTCAAGGGCTCGCCAACATTCTGGCTTATTGACTGTTACACACCACAGTTCAGGGTCTAATACGAATTAAGCCCAGGCTGCTCAATTCACAGTTAATGCTCTATGGAGCCAAATAAGCCAGAGCTTTTGAATACAGCAAGCGGAAAACTGTGAGTTTATCATGTTGTGTTTGCTTAGCAGGCTGCTTTTCCCAACATTAGGTCAAGGGCTTTATAGAAATTTAAGATGGCCATGAAATAATTGCTTCTTACAAAAAAGAAATCCACCTTTTACTTGCTAAGAGATTAGAAATTGTGTTGCCAAAATAGTACCTGTAGAAAATTGATCAATGATTACATTTTTGTTATATTCAAGAAAAAGTATTTCTACTTTTTTTGTTGAACTCTGTGTGTGTGTGTGTGTGTGTGTGTGTGTGTGTGTGTGTATGTGTGTGTGTTGGATGGGGGTAATGAAGCTACTGAAGATATATTCAAATATTTTCTGACTTGATTGTATACCAAACAATTCTGCAGTACTTATTAAATACAGGCAATATGCCAAATCTATTTACCAATAAAAATTCATTTATTCTCACATGTTAATTGGGATTTGCAAAAAGCATGCTCTACAAAGGCCTTGGATGTAAAACTATGTAATAGGAGAAATGCTTGTGTAGCATTAAGGTGAGAAGGCAGAGCCACAGCTGAGAGGAATCTCAGTGCCCCCCTAGCAAGTGTGAAATCTACGCAAGGACAAGGACATGGAAGGTGGCTGGACAGGGGCCACGGGTTGCAGAGCAGTTCTCTGGGAGCCTCAGTGATCTTCACGCAGACTCCCCCAGCCAAATTTGATGGCTGAGGTCTGGAACGCTCTAGGAATGTTAGGCTGCTGAGACGGCACGTGTCGGCTGGCGGCCGGAAGTATTCTGGTAGAGCCACGACTTAAACACAGTCACAGATCCAGAGGGGGCAACAGGAGAGGCCAGTGCACTAGGCAGTGGTGGGTAGCTGATTTTAGTGAAAGAAGGCAGAGCACCGCGGTTCCTCTTTTGTCACTATTCCATTGTACGGATGGGAAAGAGGGACATAAACTGTTGAAGGGCAAATTTTCGGATCTCCTCAAGCTAGGTGAATTTTCTTTATTTGCTGTGATTGCACTGTATCTTTTCTGGCAAGATTTAACATACTTAGTTAACAACTTTGGTGCAATAAGAATTGAATGAGGCAAGCAGCATATAATTTTACAGTTTAGACATCAAACTTTATAAAACCATTGGCTTCCATATGACCTACCTAGTTTTAAACTTCACCTCAATAGAAATTCAACTGAGCAACAAGGTATTATCAGAGGTTTAAAGAGGATGGAACTATTGCGTGCTACTGCAATGGTAAATAAAAATTCTAGTAACATTTACAGAAATTACATGTAAAGGAGTACAAAACTCTAGCATTAAAATATATATAGGAATAGGGAGATAGCTCAGCAGTTTACCTACCCGCCTAGCAAGCACAAGAACCTGGGTTCAATTCCCAGTACCTCACGCCATGCCAGCCTCAGAACCCCAGGTGCATAGCACCAGCCAAAAAGCCAAGAATGCAGGCACATACTTGTAATCCTAGAGCTGGGGAAGCTGAGACGGGAGGATCGCTATGAGTCTAAGATGCAGAGTGAGACCATGTACCAAATGCATAAACAAAACATCATCGATTTGTTAACAAATAAATTATAGAGTATTGAGTCTCATGACTCAAAGCTGTTCTATTATTATGAACCTGTGGATATTCTCTCACCAAATTGTTTCCCTTAATCTTACTGTCTGCATGTGGTCTACAATATACAGCTTTTTCAGATGACCCTCCTTTTACACATCAGAAACAGTACAAACTCTCCTGTGTGTGAAGATGTGAAACTGAAGACTCAGAGAATAAAATCAAAGAGATTCGCATTTTTGCTTAAATAAGAAATCTGCTCAACTCTCCAGACAAATAGCCTGTGATGTGTATATTCATGACGGTTGTCTTTCTCTCTCTCTCTCTCCTGTCTCTCTCTCTCTCTCTCTCTCTCTCTCTCTCTCTCTCTCTCTCTCTCTCTCTCTCTCTCTCTGTTTTCATTTATTTATTTGGTGCAAACTCTGATTACGCAGCTCAGAACCACGATGATCCTCCTGTTTTCAGCTTCTACAGCCCTGGGATTGTAGGCACACACCACCATGCCAAGACAGGCTCACTGGCTCAGTGTGCCCCCTGAGGCAGGGCCAGCACCCTACATGATGTCTGGGCATCCCACCCTGGTCCCTGCACTTGCCAAAGCAGGAACTTGGTCTACTGGGCTACCTTATCAGTCCTTCTATCGTCTTTTGATTCTATCCCCCTCAAACCTTCAAAGTCAATGAGCATTCTTTAGCAGAGAAAAACATGGTAACTAAGAAGATAAGTGAAACTATAAACTATAAACAGGCCTCTGATCTGGCTAACATGTGTCTCTTTTCTTTAGGTCCAGAAGTTCATCTTCCCATGCAGCATAATTTGCATGCCTAAAGTTAGCATTTTAAAATATGCTTGAGCACATTAACTAAACACTTATTCTGGATTAAATTCACCTATCTTGTAAATTTTTATTCTGACAAAACATGGATACCAAAATCATACTGTCATTCTCTTTTGCCACACAATCCGCAATGTATCATATAAAGTAGACACAGGCCATTTATCTCATGGGATAACAAGTGCTTTACATAATTTCTTTAAAAAATGTTAACTACAATGACACAATAATTGACTACTAGAAGAACTATCTATTGTAGATTTTCCAAGCTGTATGGGTTGCAGTTTTTCTCCAGTTGAATAGTCTTGGTGCGTTCATAAACCAAGGCCTTTACTACACATTGAATGATGTTTTTAATTTAGGCTTCCCTATAGTCACACATCAACAGTAGATTACCAATTCATGTCGCAATTATTCACGGCCCTTATCAGTGAATGGGATCCGACAAGCCGATGTGAGAGCGTCCTTTGCTGCCAGATGCAGAGACGCGACGGCTCCCGCTCCTGTCACCACGTGTGTCAACATGTTCATTCATAATAATAAAAAAGCACGCCTTCAAGGAAATGATTTGATTAAACCTTATCGAAACAGCTAACACCTCCTGCTTTTGTGTAATGTCTCAGACACTCCAATGTCTTCCACGTTGCTTGAGGTGACAGTGAAGAACTCAAGGCGATATTTCTCAACATGTGTTGAGAAGACGCTGGCTTCTGTTCTCATCTTTGTTTCTGTCTCTGCGCAGCGTGGTAAGGATGGAGCGAAGCGAGCCTCTGCAGGGCCTTGCTTCCCTGGTTCTGTGTTTATATTCTCTCAAATAGTCACATGAAATGAGCGAAGTATATTAGCTAGCCTGCCTGCTTCCCCTCTGGCCACTCTGCTGCCTCCCAGGTCTGTATGCCAGGATAGCATTTTAATGCCAAGCTTTTCATTCCTGAGTGTAGAAAGCTCATTAAAAAACTACTACCATGCTAATCACGGAAACATACACCTCTCTCGATTAGGAAGAACTGTGGCATGCAGGAAAGAACATGAGATATGAACTAATGGAAGTTATGGGATCACTTCAGAAATCATAAAGGAAAATCTTTTAAAACGTGATTAAGTGTTGCATTTATATAACTGAGGCAACACATGAGCTCTGTAAAAAAAAAAAAAATCAACCTTTGAAGATGCACATCAAGAAACAATTACTCGTATACTCTTCTCTCTGGTTCCTGGTCTCTGGAATGAGCAATATGCACCCCGAAATATCTGAGGCTACAGCTTTCTTTTTTTTTTTTTTTTTTTGTCTTTTTGAGACAGGGTCTCGCTGTACAGTTCAGGCTGGCCTTGAGCTCAGTTTTGTAGCCCAGGCTGGTCTCGAACTCTCACTGATCCTCCCGCCTCAGCCTCCCGAGTGCTGGGATTACAGGCGTGCACCACCACGCCCAGCTTACAGCTTTCACAGTAGCCTTTCTGCATAGCGGTTTGCATGTTTAGTTTTGCATGCTTCATATTCTGCCTTGCACTGGTTTTTTTCTTTCTTTTCTTTTTTTTTTCCCTTTATACTGGACCTTCAAAAAGTGAGCTGCACCTGCTCAAAATGTATCTGACTTTTATGAAAACCATAGGCATGGTCTTTAAATTTCTGTCATACTATTTCCCTTATACTTAAGTAAGACAGAGTCCTACCACAGTCCTTGCGTTGATTCTTGCTCCCGGCAGGCAACTCCCCCAAGCTCCTCGGGCACCCGGGTGTCCAGCACGTCCTCTTGAAGGGCCAGCGCTGGGCCCAGGGCATACTTTATAGACAGCGTGGGAGAATCCAGCACCTCCTTGTTCTCTGGAACATCACACCCAAAGACGGGAGATCTGACCAAGACAAAAGGAAACGAAAAAAGATTTCAATGAGCAAGATGCTGTGGTGTTCATGATGACTAGGTGATGGGAAATTAAAAAGAGGTCTCCAGAGCGACTATTTGAAGTATTTCTTCAAGCGTTTACTTCCATATTACTGAATGTCCTATTTCTTGACTTTTATTCTTAAATGTTTATCGTACTCCTATTTTGTAAGATGATAAATGATCAATTTATATTTTCTTCTCATTTATACACATTCATATATCATAAAGACATATACATATATATGCCATATATATCATTAACATATATGCCATTCATATATATCATATTATATATGTTGTAAATATATTTCAAGCTTTAGATTGAAACAGTAGTCATATAGCCAGGGATTAGTGCAAACATCTGTAATCCATGCAATATGGGAGGCTAAGGCAGGACTGGAACTTTGAGTTGCAGTCTTTATGGCTGCTTTTACTGCATATTTGTCTCTGAGTAATACAGCGATATTCTTAAACTAGTTTTTTCCTTCCTTAAAGTGTTGTTGGGCTTTCCAAAGAATAAATGAGATAACATGAAGGAAATTGTTCTAGGGATTCTAAAGTAGTCCATTATGTAAGGTATTATTGCTATTATGGCAATCACGGAACAGCACCTACTATAGTGGGAATATTTCTTTATATAAAATATGACAGAAAAATATCGTAAAATGTTCTGGCCACGCTACTAAGTATTATACATTGCTCAAGGGACATTTCTATGAAATCTTGGCATCGCTATTCTCTTGTTGTCAAATGCATCATTGTGGATGTGTTGTACAAGAGATTTATTTGAGGCATCTTTCACAGATTTTACTTGCAGTAAACTTATAAAATTTTCTGTTTTGAAGCAAAAGTGGAAGGTGGCAGTTTTTAAAGATCGAAATGGTTTATAATTGACTGCAGAAATAAATTCTTCTCAAGGGCTCTGTGTCCTTGTTTGAACAAGCCTTGCAGCCCAGCTCAAATGTTTCCTAAAGGCTGATGAAGTGTGAAAAGCGCACTGAACGTCGGAGAATATCGGAGCTATTTGGCATGCGACGCTACAGCTGTCCTGATAGATGTTTCCTCTGTGCAGCTGGACTTTCCGCGGAGCGCTGCGAACGAGGCCACAGTCTGCTGCTGCCGTATTTGCACATGCAGGGCTCCAGGACGCAGCAATCATTTTATGATCAAACTCAGTGCCACAGCGCTGGACGTGGGCCAGGAAAATTAAGATAACGAAGCTAAAGTTTCCAACAGTCTCACAGAGAACGCTAAATGAGCTACATAGTCATTACCTTTGTGTATGAGATAATTGTTTGGTCCAAGAGTAAGCAATGCTTTTGAATTCAATTCAGCAATTTTTCAAATATAACTCTTATGGTTTATAAATTTAAGCATCATCTATGTGGATGTTTTGAAACTGTATCTTATGCATCATACATAACATATATAAACATGTTTATATATTTATGCACAACTCAATAAAAATATATTTACATTCTCACCAGCTGTTAATTTCCACATCAACCCACACATACACAAAGATAAGAATTTTTACTGACTTTACATCATCTACAGTAATATAAGGAATTAAGGATCTGTATATTTTAATAATTTCATTGAATATGACTACACACTAACAAACTAATAATCTCCATTTTCTACATCTACTAGTACAAAATACATATGTACTGTTATATATTTGCATAACACTTTCATAAAGATGAATTCCTTTTTTTTAATTTTTGTCTTTTTTAAACAGGATTTCACTATGCAGTTCAGGCTGGCCTTCAGCTCACTTTTGTAGCTCAGGCTGGTCTCAAACTCACACTGATCCTCTTGCCTCAACCTCCCAAGTACTGGGATTATCCACTTAATTTTAATCCACATTTTATTTAGTACTCTGATCAATATGTATTAGCATATTAAATATCATTGAGTATTTACATTTGAGTGCAATGCAAGTCTAGATGAATAATTTTCCAGGAAAGCAAATATAAAGAGACATAATAGTTAAAAGATTATATGACTTCATAATATTAATGAAAATTTCCAAATTCTTCCATTTAGTGTACACATTTTTTATACAAATAATGTTTAAAAGAGCAACCATAAAGGAGCCCCATATAACTGAAATGTAGTAGAAAACAACCTCAGCAGAACATTATATGACCTCATTCTGGGCTTTAGGCCAGTCTTTGTGTGTGGAAGAAGGAAATGCCTTAGCGTGAATTTAAAATCATGTCTTTTTGCAGTGATATTGGGCATATTTTCATATATTTTTTTAGAAGCTGCATTTTTTCTCTGACTGTAATTATTTCTTTTTAAAAAATCTTACGTATGTAGTATAAGGCCTCACTACGCAGCTTGGACTCACAGCGATCCTTCTAGTTCAGCCTCCGCAGCACTGGGAGTTTAGGCTGTCACCACCACGCCTTGTCTTGGTGGATGGCTCAGTGGGCCGGCCTGGGCAGCGACACTGGGGATCAAACCAGATCTTTGCACTTGCCTAGGCAGGAGCTTAGACCGCTAAGCTACCTCCATAGCCCTGTAATCATTTCTTAACTTCTGCTCATTTTTAATAATGTTTTCATCTTTCTGATAATAGAAATATTACCCACTTAACAAAGTGTGCAATACAAATATCAGCTTAGATTTATTTTTTTAATTCTGTAACATATTTCTGACTTCCAAGAAGATATGAAATATTTTACAAACATTTTTAAAATGTCAACTAATCATTGTGAAGTGTGTTCTATTATAATTAATTCTGTCTTCTAAAGAATTTAATTTTTTTTTTTGTCTTTTTGAGACAGGGTCTCACTATGCAGTTCAGGCTGGCCTTGAGCTCACTTTTGTAGCCCAGGCTAGTCTTGAACTCGCACCAATCCTCCTGCCTCAGCCTCCCGAGTGCTGGGATTACAGGCATGAGCCACCACGCCCGGCTCTAATTATCTATAAATTTATTCTTCATTTATAAAGTGCCTTGATGGATTATAGATTCAAACTGGATTTTTCTTTTTTAGATTGTAAATTAAAAAACTTCATTCTCTTTCTAAATCTGAATAATGCTCCATAATTTATTTATTGTTTTCTTAGTTACTTCTTATTCATTGCTGGGACAAATACCCGACACTCAAAATGAAGGAAGGAAAGGTTTATTTAGCTCACAGTTCATGGCAGTTTCAGTCCATATTCAGCTAGCCCAAGGCTGAGTGGAACAGGGCAGAGAGCATCCAGTTCATGGCGGCGGCACAGCAACAACATGGTGACAGAGGCAGCCAACCAAACAGGGCAACAGAAAGCAACAGCTCTAGTCTGTGTCTCTGTCTCTCTTTATATTCCTATCAGGCTCTCTGCCTTAGGATGTCCGCCCTAGGCCACACCCAAAGTCCCAGCCCTACTCAGACCAATAATCCCATCAGTACTAAAACACATAATCCCAGTGACTCATGAGTCAAGTCTCAGTCTATAGAAGTCCCTCCGATGACTACATGAGGCTTTGGGGGAATGACTAGACATAAACCATAACAATTGTTAATCCATGAAAAAACACCTAGATATGTCCATATCCTGGCCATTATAGCAAAGCAATAATACACACAGGAATGCAAATATTCTTAGCTTCACTATTTTTAAAATGTTTTGGAAATGCACTCTCAGGAGAGGCGTTGTCATATCACACAGTAGTTCTCTCTGTTCGTTTTCAAGGACTCTCCATAGTGTTTACCATGATGGCAGTACACATTTCTTTTCTCACTGACATTGTACAAGTATTACATTTTCTTCACAAGTCTGCACATCTTTTGTGTGTGTGTGTGTGTGTGTGTGTGTGTGTGTGTGTGTGTGTGACTTTCTATAATGGATTGATTCACTGTGGTTTTAATTTGCCTTTCTCTAATAATTAGTAAGGGCGGGTATTTTTTACATAACACTTAGCCATTTTTATGACTTCTGAATAATACCTGCTAATGTTCTTTATCCTCTTATTAATCAATGTGGGGTTTTTGTTTCCTTATACAGTGTATGAAACATTTGTACATTTAAAATTTTAGAAATATTTTCTCGGAAAATTTACACTGACTTTCAACTTGGATGATTTTTTTTTTCTGTACAGAGTCTTCATATTTAACGTCCTCTCTTTTTATTTTTGTTCATATTTTGCTATCATAAAAAAGTTGAAAAATCTATGCCTTTTTATACAGCATCTATATTTTCTTGCAGCTGTTTTCTGGGTTCGGATCTTATGCTAAAGCTTCTAATTTAGAGCTAATTTGTATTATGGTAGAAAAGCAAGGGGGTGGATTTTATTCTTTTGGATATCTAGCTCGTATTCCCCACACCTTTTAGTAACCTTGGTCTGTTGGGTATTTCTGGTTCCCTCACATAATATTAATTATTTAATCTATTCTACCTTGATATTTGGATTTCCTATTTTATTAGCTCTTTGTTTTTCAGAAAATCTATTGTTTTAATTAATAAGAGAGTTAAACATCATTTTCAATTCAACTGGATTAAGAAATTCCCGAAGAGGTGATGATAATGGGGAACTATACTTATTGTGAATTAATCTATGGCTGTTTATAGCTGAACTGTTACTGGGAGGCGTGTCCTAGTTGGATGTAGGTCCCTGAGGATATGCCTTTGAGTGGCGCTATTTCTTCCGTCGTTGTTCTCTTCTGCTTCCAGCTTATTTTGCTAATGCCCTACACCATGATTTTCTTTCCTTGGAGCAAATTGGCCATGGACTAACTCCTCCGAACTCATTATTGAAATTACACCTCTCCTCCTTTTAGTTATGGGAGCTAGGAATTTTGACATGTTACAGGAAAATGAAATTGCTGTATTTTTATAATTAGAAATCGAGCATCAAGATGTCTCCAAATTTGATTTTGTCCTAGACTATGTAAGCTATTTAAAATTGTATTGAAGTTTGAAATGAATTTTAGCACATTTTTTCTATTTCTGTGAAAATATCATTGTAATTTTGATAAGGATTATAATAAATTTGAATAGTACCTAAGGTAGTGTGAATATTTCAACAATATTAATCTTTTTCAATCCATGAAGACAAAGTATTTCCCACTAATTTGTGCATTCAATTATTTCACTAAATTTTTACAATTTTCAGTGCCTAATTCTTTCTCAGTTTGGTTAAAATATGTCTATATTTTTGTTTACAATCTGATGTCAAAAAGACATGCTCAAAATATACAGTAAGTAATTTGTTTTAAATATTTGACCAGAAAGTTGCCATTGAACAAAAAATAATCCTGCATGAGGTAGACACATCCCAATTGTTTTGGCACTGTTTGAAGCAGTTCTGGATGTTCTCTTTCACGAATGCCATTATAAGATGTGACCAAAAATGCAACAGCTTCAGTGGCCAGTGGCTTTTGATGGATAGTCAGATTTGTAAGAATATTAGAGTAGGTCTTCATCTACCTTATTCCGGATTGTGGCGCTGCATGATTTTGGCTCCTGCCAAAGTCAAAATAACCATGTAAGGTAAACATAAATTGTGAATTAATGCAGGACATCAAAGCAGTAAAGCTAAGATGTCCACAAAAGCGGACTTCCAGAACTGCTGCAGAAATTGGTAAGAGTGCAGGGATGCTTGTTTTCGACATGAGAGTACAGATCTACATTCTGAAGGGTGATAACAATGTGTCCTCCACTAGAATCAATGTTTTAATTAAGCAATTACGACATATATTGACTATACCTTTTCTTGTAAATGAGATAATATTCCTGATTTTCTTTTTCAAGAATTCTCCCTCATTGCCTCTCCATTTCATTTATTTTTCATTAGTCTTATTTTTGGTACAAATTTCAGAGTTACTGCATCTCCATTAAGGCATGTGTCTAGATAGTCCCCTAAAGCCTCATGGTGAACGTTTTTCAGAAGTGAATGAATCTTGAGTATGTGAGTGACTCATGGCACAATCCTACAATTATGGGTGCTAGGATTAAGAGTGGGAGACTATTAAGTCAGTCCACTAATTGGTCTTTCAGAGCCCTAATTCCTGCAGCCTGGATATAATGCAAAAGACAGAAGTAGACTCGCTCCTGTCTTGGCACTTTGCTCTCTTCTGCCTTATATAAACCATTTCTCCTCTGCCACGCCTGTCTGTCAGGCCATCCTGTCTCAGAGCCAGCCACTTAGGGACAGAAACCTCTACAAACTGAGTCAGGCAAACCTTTCCTCCTTGAACACGAAGATAATTTTCTACCAAAAAAGCAAAAAATTGTGAAACAAGAAACAAAATAAAATAAAAAGCTTTGATATTATGAATGGCATCACATTGATTTTATAAATTCAAATGGAACTCAATTCCAATAAGTTTCAACCCTAAGATTTCCACTGAATTATTTCAAAAAGATAACTTGTTCTGTCAAAACTGTAATAGGAGAATAGAGGAAGGCATTTGCAGCAAAATATAATGTTAGTTAAATACTAATTCATATTTCTTATCTATCCAATTATGTTTAAGGCTCTTATCTATCCAATTATATTTAATTATGTATTGCAGTGTTAGTAGCTGCATCAAAGAGGACAGTACCCCGTAATTCTCATAGTATACCATTAATATTTATTGGATTAATTCTTTCTTAAAATCATAAAGACTATCCTCAGGGATATTTCAGTCAACTAAGTTTTTCACTGCCAACAGCTGATAGGCATAATTTATATATTATTATAAAGTTTTTATATGTACATATATGTACAATGTTAGACATAATTATTATATAGTCCATTTTAAACATATAAATGTAATATATTAAATATAATGTATATATAACACACTATAAAAATTTGAATGATCTCCAGTAGACACAATAAATACTTATTTAAGAGCAAAAATTAATCCTTTGATCATACTGAAGAATTACTGCAGGGTGGACTACTGAACAACTCAGTTCCCAAGAACTGAAATTTGAGTCCTGACCTTGAAGCCTGTAATTTGAATCACAAGATTATTTCCTCATCAGATTTTGCCTCCTGATTGGGAACTACGCTGATGACTTTACTTACTATCTTGATTCAGTCCTGACTGTAGGACTATGTATATTAGTTGATTTCAATGAAAATTTATCCATAGCTTTTGCCCCTCATCTGAATCTGTTGGTTTCTATGAAGTATAATAAAGCCTCATATAAAGGGAGCAGCATATATAGAGATTTGAGTAAATATCATTGCCAATATTGATGATACATAATGTCCTTGTTGATATTCAAGAACATAAGTTTAAGATGAATAATTTAGATGCTTCCTATAAAAAGATATCAAAATTCTATTTAAAAGTTACCATTTAGACTTACAGCTCTGACACTACTAGAAAGTGCTCACAGAGATTTCTGGTAATCCAATAGAGCAGGGTGCCTTTGAAATTGTTTATGTAGCCCAAGCTGACCTAGAACTCAGGGCAGTTCTCCTACCTCAACCTCCTGATTGCAGGCATTAGTCATGGGACACCATACTAGGCTGGAAATCCTTTATTTTACAAAAGTCCTATTGAGGAATATTTCAAAATTTGTAATTTGTGTTGTTAATGTATCTAGAAACATATAATCCACAATTTAAAATGTACTATTTTATCTACTTTTGATATTTAAATGCATTTATCAAATATGTATATCTATTAAAAAGTGTTTATAAGTTATAGAAATGGATCAATGCTTAACTGCCTAATGATAGATATGTACAAAGTCCAAAAAGAATATATATGCAAACATTTTACTACAGTTCTCCAAAAGGGCAAGTGAAGGAAGTGAGAGTACTAGATGATTCTAAGTAAAAATCTCCTTTGAATCTCCAGTAAAGCGTGTTCATTTTCAAGGTGCTTAGATTTAAAATCACTTTGAGATGCTTACTTCAAAATGAAAAGGATTTGTTTACATCTTTACAATTATTCACCTACTCTTTAATGTATTTGGTAAAGGGTCTCAATATGCAGTTTAGACTCATAGTAATCCTCTTGTTTTCAGCCTCTGCAACTGAAGGTGGCATCAACAAACATAGCTGAGCCAGTGCAGGACAACTAGCGCCTTTGGGATTCAGTGTTCAGATAAATAACGTGTGGTTTGCCAAAACTTTGCAGTCATAATGAATAGCATATGTAACAATGTTCATAAAATGTGGCTTCATCTAAAAGAGGAATAGAAGGTACATTGTGAAACAAATGTCATTGATCAGATATGAACCACTAGCATTACAGTGAAGGAGAAAGTCAATGAGTGCTCACTGAATTAATGTCACCTCCCCACAGTTATCACTCGACCTCTCTGGTCTGTTTCTCCCATGCTGTCTGTCTAGTTCCTCCGAGACCGAATCGTAAATACTAAATAATGGTGTTATTTCCTTACAATTATTATTACAACTAACACCTGCACTCACAAATGCACCTTCAGAATCCTTAAGATGCACATTTCTGCCTTGACTACATCGGAAGATAACTTGAGGAACTCAACATGTGCTCATGATGAAGCAATTAAAAGAAAATTCTTTTAATCGGAATTTACCAAGATCATCTGGAAAGCTGTCAACATTGATTCTCATGTGTAGTCAAAGTAAACTGTGGACACCACTGTGGGTGATTTTTTAAAAAACAACATTACGCAGATAATATGATAAAAATATTCTGCTGTTGCTTAAGACATAAAATAAGAAAAAAGTCTGTCCAACACGCAAGCAAGCTCTCTTTTCCTCTCTTCGTTGGTCTTCGCTTCAGATAAGCAGTCTTCACAACTCAGTAAGCTCTGCATGTGCGTCTTTTTCATAGTTTCACAGTTACGGCATTTTTTTTTTTTTCAGCCAAGTTTGTTTTACTGTGCTCTTCCACATTAGAAATTGTCCATCCCTTTGAACTCCCGCCACACGTGGTTCTGCAAGCAGCTGGTCAGTGAACTCGCTGATCACCCCCGGCCCCACGCGAGGAGCTCGCGTCAGAACGTGAACCTGCCAAGTTGCTAGCACGGCGCTTGCTCTGTTTGCCACTCACATCTAACAGTTTTCTCCGTGAAGGAAAGCACGTGATGATTCACGTTCTCGCGTATGTTCCTTGTCATCTTCAGGCAAAGCAAAGGTTCTCTGACACTGAAGTTCTACTCCCAGTTACCAACTTAAACCATGGTGTGCAACGGGCCAGAGAGACGGCTCTGACACAACGGCAAGATACTAAGTTGTCATCCTGGAACAAAAGAGAAAATTGTGCCATGCAGCATTTGAAAATACGTCATGAAAACAGAATCTTACTGAGGCTTCCAGAATGATTCACAGTGGCAGAGAATTCTAACTCACCAAGATTAAAAGGTGAGTCCTACTATAGATATTCATTATATCTCATGTTTTAACACCTCTTCTGTTGAATACAAGCTAATATGCAAGAGGCTAAAAATTACATCAAAAGCTACACATGACATCTTTTATGAGTGATAGAAGACTGAACTGTCCCAATTCCCTTGGTAACTCTGAAAACTAGAAGTTAAGATAGTTCTTCTTATCTTCTTTAGTTTAGTCATAGCTATAATCTACCCTTCATTCCAAATAATTAATTGAAGCAAAGTGAAAGAAAGGTTGCAAAATCTTTTTACATCATCCTTTAACAGAGTCTAGCTCTCATATAGCCTCTTTGCCTGCTAAGCACATCGGGTAGATAGTTTGGGGGCAACTAGATATGAACATGGTACACTGTTGGGGTCACACCTCCAGGTTGGTGTCAGGAACTGAGCAACCTCTCATAACAACAGCTGGCGCCAAGTAAAGTATTTTGTCATGGCCAGTGACAAAATAAAGCAAAGAAGTTTTTAGGGTTTAGAGACAGGAAGCTGTAGGATTAAACAAAAAAAAAAAAAAAAAACTGGAGAAATTTCACTGGATGAAATTAATGTGAAGATTCGAAAAGAATGTGGAGATAGGAACGTGACCCTAGGGGTCCTAAGTGCACTCTTGATTATGGTTGTAAGGTGGAGACAGAGGGCTTTTGTCTGTAAAGCATGAAGAGGAATCATAAAAAATAACCCTGGGCACAGTGCATAAGACGGTAGCTTAGTATGGTAGCCATCCCTCATCCGTGGCTTTGCCTTCTGTGGTTTTATTATCCACACTTAAATTCAGTCTGAAAATATTAAATGGAAATTACTTGCCTCCTAAGTAAGCAATTTGGAAGTCTTCCATGATGCACTTCCATGAGTAGCATGATGGAATCTTGTGGCACGCTGCCCCGTCCTACCATGGATGGCGTCGGCTCTTGCCATCAATGCTCAGTAACACCAGCTTCCTGCCCGTTGGTCACGTGGGTGGCCTTTCACTCAGAGGATTCACTGTGGAAGTGTTGCTGTGCTTCTCTTCAGACAAGAAATTCAGGGTGAGCCTTACACTGTACAAAGACGCCTGTGTCACTCACTTTACTTCACCTTAGCATGTAGGCAAAGAATTATGGAAGTGAAGAATTGTAGAACACCCCCGCACAAAGAGGAGTGCGCTGGAAAATACCTGAAGACTTCAGTAATGTAACTTTTTTTATACTATGCTGTTGTGGTTGCTCTTTTTTTTTTTTTTTTTTTTTTTTTAACTATTGCTACTGACTTCTAAATGTACCTAATTTATAAACTCGACCTCCTCGTTAATACGTATGTTTAAAGAAAATCATACTGCCTATGTGGTGTGGTAATATTTATGGTTTCATGCATCCTCTGGGGATCTCAAGATGGTTCTTTCTGTTTGTTTGGTTTTTTTGTGTGTGTGGATAAGAAAAGCCTATTCCATACATATTTCATTCTTTTGAGGATTAATCACTGGCTTACAAATAGCAGAGGTTTCTGAACACTATGTGGAAAAGGGTACAGTGACTGAGGAAGGAAGCTAAAATTTGATGTTATAAAAAGCAAAATTCATCACTGAGTATCAGCATTGAATGTTTTCCCGTAATTTGGGAACGGAAGAGTTTGTCCTGAACAACCAAATTTCCCATGCTGAGACATGCTAATGGAAGAGCAATATTACTCAATAAGATCACCTAACACATACCAATAGTTTAAATAGCCTCCTCAAGAGCTTGCCTGGGAAAACTGCTTGCCACCCAGGAGGGACTGGAAATACAAAAAGAAATATAGCATGAAGCTACACTATGCACTGAAGTAAATTTGTATTTGTTTATGTCAAAATTAAACATAAATTTCCAAAATGTCATATAAAATTCTACTTGGAATGGATTAGAACAGCTCTCAGAGGATTTTAAAATAAATCTGAATACATAACTAAATCCGATTAAAGATATTCATTTTAATCAACATGCCTAAGTTACTTGGATAACGTTTTCTTCGAAAACAATTCCAGGCAATATGGGTAACTCTAAGAATATAAAGAGATTAAACACACACACAACTGGCTAATACTCTTCTTGTGAAATAAAACGACAAACCAACAGAATCTTCAGTCAGCATGTGTGCAGGTGGGTGCATGCATGTGTGTGTGTGTGTGTGTGTGTGTGTGTGTGTGCGCGTGTGTGTGTGTGCAGATGCATGTGTTCCATGCAGAACCCAGTGCAGGCACAATTACTAAATATTAAAAAAAAA